>CM033473.1:185788293-186045793 GCA_019447015.1 Hymenochirus boettgeri | reverse complement strand
TGTCAGCTCTCGCTCTGTGTCTCTCTCTTTCCGTCTGTCTGTTCTGTCTCTCTGTCTCTCTCTGTCTCTCTCTTCTCGTCTGTCTCCTCTCCTCTGTCGTCTCTCCCTATCTTCTTCTTTCTGCGCTCTCTCTCTGTCTGTCTTCTCTCTCTCTGTCTCTCTCTCTGTCGTTCTCTCTGCCGTCTCTCCCTCTGTGTCGTCTCTCTCTCTGTGTCTCCCTCTGTCTGTCTGTCTGTCTCTCTGTGTCTCTCTCTCTCTGTCTGTCTCTCTCTTGTCTGTCTCTCTCTCTGTCTTCTCTCTTCTTTGTATCTCTAGTTGTCTGTCTGTTCCCTGTTGTCTCTCTGTGTCTTGTCTCTGTGTCTGTCTCTGTCTGTCTGTTTCTTTCTCTGTCTTGTCTGTCTGTCTCTCTGTCTGTCTGTCTCTCTCTGTCTGTCTCTCGCTCTTTTGTCTGCTCTCTCCTCTCTTTCTGTCTGTCTTTCTGCTTTCTTCTGTTCTGTCGTCTCTCTCTGTTGTGTGTCTTCCTCTCTCTGTTGTCTCTGCCTCGTCTGTTCTCTCTCTCTCCCTCTGTCTGTCTGTCTCTCTGTTTCTGGCTCTCTCTCTCCTCTGTCTGTTCTCTGTCTCTCTCTCTGTCTGTCCTCTCTGTCTGTCTCTCTTCTTCTGTCTCTCTGTTCTCCTCTCGTCTGCTCTCTCTCTGTCTGTCTGTCTCTCTCGTGTCTGTCTCTTCTCTGTCTGTCTCTCTCTCTCTCTTGTCTGTTCTCCCTTCGTGTCTGTCTCTCCCTCTCTCTGTCTGTCTCCCTGCTCTGTCTGTCTCCTCTCTCTGTCGTCTCCCCTCTCTGTCTGTCTCCTCTCTCTGTCTCTGTCTCTCTCTCTGTGCTGTCTCTTCTCTCTGTCTGTTCTCTCTTTCTGTCTGTCTCTCTCTCTCTCTCGTCTTCTCTCTTTCTGTCTCTCTCTCTGTGTCTCTCTCTCTCTCTGTCTGTCTCTCTCTCTCTCTGTGTCCCTCTCTCATCTCTGTCTCTCTCTCTCTCTGTCTCTCTGTGTCTGCTCCCTTGTCTGTCTTGTCTCTCTCTGTCTGTCTCTCTGTCTGTCTTCTTCTCTCTGTCTGTCTCTCTATCTGTCTGTATGTCTCTCTCTCGTCTCTCTGTGTCTGTCTGTTCTCTCTCTCTCTGTGTCTGTCTCTCTCTCTCTCTGTCTGTCTGTCTCTCTCTCTGTGTCTGTCTGTCTCTCTCTCTGTGTCTGTCTCTCTCTCTCTCTCTCTCTCTGTCTCTGTCTATTCTCGGTCTTCTCTTCTTGTGTCTGTGTCTCTCTCTGTGTCTGTCTCTCTCTCTCTCTATTCTGTTAGCAGCAGTGCTCACAATGATCAGCTTCCAGGTTAGTACAATCATTATAAATTGTCACATTACTGTAATAGTGGCCGACTGTATTCTAGCAGCCAATAGGAATACCCCATATTAAACAAGCACCAGGTTCCTCCTTACTGCCGCATGTGTGTAAAGTACAGCATCTAACAAAGCCCTTCCACATTGGTCGGAATCCTGGTAAAAGCCAATAGTGTTCTGTTTAACTGGGAGAGAAGGCATTGCCTATAGAAATGGTGGGCGATCCCTGCTGTTGCTAGGTATTGAGACGCTGCCTGTTCCTGCTTGAGAGCCCTGGGGATTAGCTGGAGTTAATGTGTGTACAGTATTGTATGTATACATCTTGACAGCACCTGGTCTGTCTCTCTCTCCTGGAAGACGGAACTACCAGGAAAGGCTCCAAGTGCCGCGGGAAGTTATCATTAGGAAAAAACGTATCTAATACATAATAATTACACTACAAAAATAACAGCATTATTACTTAAAATATGTCATTCTTAGATAGGACTACCCTAATAAGGAGGGCCTTGTAAGTGGTGGGTAGCGTACACATATATTTTAATCAATATATGTAACTAACACAATATATGTAACTAACACTCAATATATGTAACTAACACACAATATATGTAACTAAATAAAATTAACACATAACAAACCCACTGTGCACCAACGGGCACACTTTTGCTAGTATATATATATATATATATATATATATAAATATATATATATACTGATATAAATAGTGGTAAGTTAATGAAGTGTGAAGTAAAATGGGGCCAGCCAGTCATATTGATTGTCTGTGATGGGGGAATTGATTTGGTGGTGGAGAAATTCTTGAATTTATTGCTGGGCATGCAATTGCCCAGCATTTGGCTAGATACAAAGTTATTTGGAGGAACCAAAAAATTGTATATATATAACTCCAAGATTAAGTTGGAGGGGGGCAAGGTCTCCAGCAGCAATAAATAAAGTGAGAAGGTAAGTGAATAAAGCTATGTGCTCGTTTATGGAATGGGCAAGTCCAGTCCTAAAATGAAAACTTACATACAGGTAAATCACTCCCAAAACCCTAAACGGTAATAGTTTGAAATCTGAAGTCTAACCTGAAATCCTGCACAATGTCCTGTTTCCCCTGTTTCTGCTTCCTGGTTCTTCCAGTTAGTAACTGTCAGTTATGGATTTGGCAGTTAACATCACAGCCAATGACTGAATGTTAATCCCCTATCTGCCTCTTTTGAGCATGCCCAGGCTCAATACAGGCTCAGTACAGGTTTCTAAATTGCTCAGTTTCCATGAGGCATCCAGAAGCATAGCAGGTATACAGTAATGAATTCATAGGACAAAGTATGATATATCAACATATTTTAAAGAGGTCGTTCTTTCTAAAAGATGTTCTTATGAGGGTGGAGTTGGCCTTTAAAGGGAGGGATTATTGAACATCCCAATATTGACTTTAAATGTAAAGGGCTGTTCAGACCAGACAGGGGTTCATTTGTCTGATGTTGGATTGGCAATAGTTTTCAGGAATACTTGGAAAAAGTGGCTAGTTGAGGTCATGGCGGCAGGAGTCCCCTCCTTTTGGTGGCGGAATGCGGTCTCCCCCTCCCCCAGACAGCGGTTAAGAGGTGCCATGGAAATGCAGTATGGGATCCTACCGGCAGCACTGTGCTTTGCGTTCAGGTTGCAAGAAGGTGGGGCAAACCAGAAGGGGCACCTGGGGTAGGTACGGACAAAGGACATCCCGATTGTCTAGACCACCAAAACACCAGCTGATGTGCAGGAGGACTCAGCTGGTGGGAGCGCGAATTATGCCAGCTGATGTGCAGAGGGACTCAGCTGGCAAGGGCAGAGAATGATTGGCAATGTCAATCAATTAAGGCCAGCTGATGTGCAGGGGGACTCAGCTGGCAAGGGCGGAAAACTGGATTGGGGCTGAACAGGCCTGGTAATACCAATCCATGCCAGCTGATGTGCAGGGGGACTCAGCTGGAAAGGGCGGCGGGCGATTGGGGCTAATCAAGCCAGGTAATACCAATCAGCCATGGGGGAGGAAGACCGCATTTAATTTAGAAGGGGACTCTGAAATTGTGTTTTTTGTGAATTATGTTGTGTTAATTTAATAAAGTGACCTCCCATAATTTTTTGTCAAGAAAAAAGTTGTGCCGTGTGTTTTTCAAATTTTTAAGGTTGGATGTCTATCTATGTGGTAATAAAAAAGGTATATCCAAGGTTTATGGTTAGGGAATTTGTTTTTTTAAGGTTTAAAGGACAACTCCACCCTCATAAGAACATCTTTTAGAAAGAATGACCTCTTTAAAATATGTTGATATATCATAGTTTGTCCTATGAATTCATTACTGTATGCCTGCTATGATTCTGGATGCCTCATGGAAACTGAGCAATTTAGAAACCTGTACTGAGCATTTACTGAGCCTGGGCATGCTCAGAAGGGGCAGACAGGGGAACAGGAAACACAGCCAGGACCCAGAAACAAATACACCAGCCAAATGAAATGTGAGTTGAACGCTATTAAAAATTTTCCTGTCAGGCTGATAACATTTAGCATTTACTGAGCCTGGGCATGCTCAGAAGGGGCAGACAGGGGATTAACATACAGTCATTGGCTGTGATGTCAACTGTCAAATCCATAACTGACAGTTGCTAACTGGAAAAACCAGGAAGCAGAAACAGGACATTGTGCAGGATTTCAGGTTAGACATATATTTCAGATTTCAAATTATTACCGTTCAGGGTTTTGGGAGGTAATTTACCTGTATGTATGTTTTCATTTTGGGGCTGGACTTGCCCTTTAAGGCCCAGGTGGGATCTCTGACCCTTAACAAAAAAAAACCACTGTAACTTTGTATAGACTGCAGCTAGAAGCTTGACCCTGGAGTCATTTTAAAAGTTAGGAGTGTGCTCTTTTTAATAAAGGAAACTTGTATGGAGGCTACAGTTCCCTTTTAAATGAAAGCAACTTGAAAAACAAAGATGTTCAGATATAACAGCAAAATGTTACATTTTACATGAAGAAAACTGAAAATAATGAACAGATGTGTAAGTAAATCACATCCACACAATTATCAATAGGCCAAACTATTGACTTGGTGTGATGCCTCACACCCACCACAATATTTTCCCATGCCATGTCCCCATAGCTAAGATTATCTGGCTAAGAAGGTAACAACCCAATAGATAACAGATTGATATATTGATTGGTACCGTAAATCTGTTCGCCATAATCATCAGGTCAACTCACCCTATATGTACCAGCCCTTGAGTTCAACCCGCAAAACTTTTAATTTCCACTAAAAAAACAAAAGGTATCTCCACCCCTATGTAATTTTTTAATAAGTGTAACAAACCACACGTGTGTCTTGAGAACGGCTCGCACACGTGCCGAAACGCGTCGACTTACGCCAATGGAATAAATTTATATGTTTGGAAGATTCCCAGGAGTGCTCCGACCTCTTTGTTAATACCATAATTTTTTAATAAAATGTAGGGCATCCCTTTCCACCCTCAACTGCTATATTAGATTTTTTTAGTAGCAGAACTATACTTACAGCTCTGATCCAGCCCTCTATGAAATGCTCTGGCCAATCCCAAGTCTCTATCAGTCCAGATATCCCAGCCTATAACCGTCGTCTTCTCCAAAATCCAAGCCCCTGTTTGCCGGGACGCAAGGAATGCCTCACCAGACATGGTTGCGCCCAGGTGTTCAGGGCGCAAGGTATCAGCACTTGAGGGCGGGACACTTGGGAGTTGGACAGTGCAAACAAACAAACTAAATACAGGCACAAAATCAGGTGAGTAGAACGTCTGGAAACAAAGCAGCCAGGCAGACTTCAGCAATGCAGGATTCCTGGACAGAGTCAGGAAACACAGCCAGGACCCAGAAACAAATACACCAGCCAAATGAAAGGTGAGTTGAACGCTATTAAAAATTTTCCTGTCAGGCTGATAACATTTTTTTCAAATGACGATCATATGATCGTATGATATTGGGATTGTGTGACCGGGATTTGTTTGTGTATGGGCCCCATTAGAGTAGCATCATACGCAGGTGCACCCAGTGGCGTAACTGTGCTGTAGTCCAACCTGATTCAGTGATTGTCTGCCTTCCGCCTGCACACGTGACCCGAGTCCCGACCCTGCAATGTTCTCTGGGAGGACCCGGAAAACACGTGCGGTGGGCGGAAGACGGAAGTCAAAGTAGAAGAACTCTGGAGACTGGTTCCGTTCCGTCTGCATGTGTTCTCGCTGTTGTTATGCAGTGTGTACCAATCCATCCACGTTCAGTCTGAGTCCAGTAAGTCTACTACTAATAAATATAATATGAATCAAAAAAACCATGACACACACTAACTTTTAAAGAGATAGATGATAGATAGATGATAGAAAGATAGATAGACAGACAGATAGACAAACAAATAGATAGATAAACAAACAGACCAGGGGTGTACCTGCAGGGACCCCCCCCCCACGAGGGCAGTTACGCCAGTTACACCACTGAGACAAACAGATAGATAGATACATAGATAGACAGGCAGACAGGCAGACAGACAGAGATAGATACATAGATAGATAGATAGATAGATAGATAGATAGATAGATAGATAGATAGACAGATATAGATAGACAGATAGATATATAGATAGATAGACAGATAGATATATAAAGATAGACAGATAGATACATATAGATAGCCAGATATATAGATAATAGATAGAGAATGGATAGATAATCTATATCTATCCATTCTCTATCTATCTCTATCTTTCGTATCTCTTTCTATCTGTCTGTCTATCTGTCTATAGATAGATGATAGATAGATAGATAGATAGATAGATAGAGATACATGGATAGACAAAGAGACAGATAGAGGTATATATATACAGATATTGTATATAGAGAGAGAATTGATAGATAGATAATCTATCTATTCATCTTTCTATCTCGGTCTATCTTTTTTATCTCTTTCTATCTATCCATCTATCTATCTCTGTATATCTGTCTCTCTCTAACTATCTGTCTATCTCTGTCTATCTATTAGACAGAGATAGAAAGATTGACGGAGATAGATGGATAGATTAACTGTTTAGTTAACTACTTCGTATATGTTTATTTTTATGGTAATTATAGCCATTATAGCCATGGTGGTTGTGTTAGGGGGAGGAGAGAGTTGTGGTTGGGTGGCGTTGGGGGCCCCATGCAAATTTTGCTGGGGGGCCCACTGATTTCTAGTTATGCCCCTGGGTCCAGCTCATTAAAAAAGTGGCAGTTGAGTTTTAATTGCAAAACATTTGAAGGTTCTAACTATTAAAACCTAACCTATTTCATGTCTCTAGCTCTAAAACTGTGGGAGAAGATTCATTCGAAAAGATGAGTGGAATAAAATAATTAGAAAGAACAATAATTTGGCTCTTTTCAAGTCAAATTAATTACTTTGCAGTGTGGCCTATAATTATTTTAACATAATGGCATAAAAAGTGTAAAAAGTGTTCTTATAATGCACCTGTGTTTTAGCACCAGTTGACAATGTTACTGTAGATTATAGATTGGAAGCAGAGTACAGGAAAAAAATAGACAATAGCTCCCTCTGCTGATTCTTGTTTTTTACAATGGATTTTTGCTTGCTGCATAACTTAGGACCCTATCCTAATTGAAATAAAATATATATATTGACAGACTGCAATAACAATGAATTACAAATTCAGTATCACTATTGTAATATACTGGTATCATGCATGACAAATAAGCATAAACATATGCAGGGTTATTCAATAAAAGTGTAAAATTGTGGTCATTTAGCCCCCATCAGATGTTAGTTTTCAAATGGTAAATAAGATCTGATCTTTTAAATGATAAGAACTTTTATTGAATCTCCCTGTAAGTTTGATGTCTGCTACTTACCATCCAGGCTTCCGCAATACTATCATGGCGATGTTACAGTATATGCCCCAGCCATACTTCTTACCTACCTGAGATAGTAATGCATTTTCCTAAAAGTTTATTAAAAAGTGCATTGAAAGTGTATTTTTATTTTCAATCCTTTTAGTTAGCCAATAAAAGTTATAATTTTCATTCAAAGATATCTTTATTGTAATCCTTAAAATGAAAAGAATCCTCAGTGGTAGGAGAATTTTCAGCACTAAGCGCACATTTGGTTAAGAAATGTGTAAAAAAGAATTTCAAAATGCCATTATGTTGTGTGTTTTTATTGACCCACTTTTTACGTAAACCCCTAAACTTAAAACCCTTAAAAACTACAGTAAAGTTTTTTTGTTTTTTTTAAAGATGCAGCCCCGATGGATCTGGAGGGAGGGAGGTGGGGGGAAAGGAGCTCCACAGCCCATGCCAGAGTCCACCAGGAGGACAGGGAAGGGGCAGATACCGGATTACACACAGCAAGGCAGTTTCAAGCCCACCTGTGCATTCGTTAACCCTCGAAAATGCAGTCAGAACCCTTGAAAGTAAGTTCTGTTTTCGGATCTTCGGGTTTTTCCCGAGTTCCGTAAATGCGAAAATGGAACAAAAGTTTCGTCCATCTCCAATGAGGAGCAGAGGAGAAAATTTAGGATTTTTCAAAACTACACCGTTGGGCCAAGCAGTGGGGCACATTGTAGTTTGGGGTAGACATGCCCTTTAATGCAAAATAATTTTTACAAAAAACCCAGGTTTTTATGATTATATTTACTTTTTATCAACATGTAGATAAAAAACCAACCCATGAAGCCACAAGCGACTTCTAAAGTACCCCACATTATTGGCAATAAATAAACAATTGTTTAATGTGTTTCACTTAATAGAATAAAGTGTCAATATGCATAAATGTCATAACAACTTGATCCCTGTAATGAGAATACCCTTTAGAGGGATCATGTTTTTATGACCTTCATGTGCAATTGTGTAGGGTACTTTAGAAGTCTCTTGTGGCTTCATGGGTTTGTTGAAAACCACATTTTGCGCTGCCGTCCTTTTCTGTTTTTCACAAGGTTCTCATACTGTGGCTGTGTGCATACCCTATATCTGGTATTTAGATACCCAAACAAAGCGTTTCAAACTAAAAGATTTCTTCTTTTTTGTTTTTTCAAAAATAGAAAATCAGGCAATGTCAAATAGAATTTAATTTTACAGGGAAAAGTGCGGTGCATTTCTGGTGTACCTTTTCTGAAGGTGAATAAAACTTTTAGAGAAGATCATTTGTGGGTCTGCCTGTAATCCATTTGGATTTTTCAACATATCACCGTTTTTGGTCACACTAAATACAAGTCAATGGAAGCACGTAAAGAAGCAGACACAAGCGGATACAAATCAGTAGGCTATGAGATTTTTTTTATGGTGCTTTTTTTAGCTATAATCCTCTGAAAAAATGCAAGTGCAAACGCATGTAAAAGCGGACTCAGAAAACACACCGAAATGCAGTTGGGCCTCAGCCTTCTCACAGTGTTAAGGCTGGTTCCCACTTGACTTGTTTTTGTGTGTTTGTCTTTCAGAGAGATGTGCCTCAGTGCATTTTTTAAGAGGTCATAATGACCTGGTCTTTTCAAAAAATACACACTGGTGCATGCATTTCTGTACGGAAATGGACCCGTTTTTAGTAAACTGATAGGGAAAATGGACCACTAAACACACAGACCAAAATGGACTGTCCAATGTTGTGTGAATGAGACTATTACAAAGAGAAGCATATTGGATTTGGAAACCGGATTCTGGCAATCTTGAGGGCAAGGCCACACTGCAACGCAAATGCAAATGCAATCACAATTGCATGCAATTTCATGTGCGATTTTCGTTGTGTTTGCGCATGCGATTTCTTCAATAGGTATAGGAAAACGCATGCGATTGCGATTAAAAATGCAGAACGCAAATCGCAAGCACAACCGCAATCGCAACGCACCCAAAAACGTGCATTTTTTCCTTTTTTTTTCTGTGTTGCCGCGTTTTCAATGATTTTTAAAAAACGCAAGCGCAGACGCAAAAAAAGCAGCAGTGTGGCCTAGCCCTAAGGGACGTAATGAAAAGTTAAAGGGGACCTGAAGTCTCCAGACATTGTCACAAAGATACAACAAGCTGTGTCTCATCTCTTGTTTTAAAGGACAACTCCACTTACATCCACTCAAATCTACAATCCCTCATTGGAAAGTTCCCAGGGAGAGGACCTAAACCACAGTGTCCTCAGCCCTGGGTTTACTTTCTAAGTCTAGCTTTACTCACCTGAAGTTTCCTTCAGTGGTCCACTCCTGGAGTGTGTTTGCAACTTCGGCTAATGTGGAGACATACTCTGAAAGAAGCCTGTCTTCTCATTAGCTGGATCGTGAACTCGGAAGTGCGGTTTAGGTCCTTACCCTGGGTACTATGGATGGAAGAGATGTTGGTGAGTATAATAGTCCTTTAATGGAAGAAGCTTTTGTTTTCTCTCTTTTTCAGATCCTCTTTTAGATGGGAAGAAGATGATAACCATTACCACCTTAATAAAGTCAAAGGAACACTCCAGCACCCGCTGTTGGCTGTATGCCAGAGAGGTAGGTAGGTGCAATCCCCCAGGCCCTCCACTCCTGGAGGCCAGAGAAGTCTCCAACAAACGAAAGAAGTAGGGGAGCACACTGCTGAGGTGAATTTACACTTTATTAAAGTAACCACAAACACAACGTTTCGGGACACTTGTATTAATTAGCACCATTTTAAACGATAAGAACTTTTATTGAATAACCCCGAGCGTGCTTAAAAAAACATATTGTTACAAAAATATAAATATCCAAACTCAATTGTGTGTCATTATTCCAGACATAAAATGCTCATAAAAATATAAAAACGCCAAATGGCAGTGGTAAAAATTATATTAACGTGACAAGAATAGATTGGTGACATGAATAAAATACCCTAGTGTCAATAATGAAATAGTGTCCATTAAAAACATCATATTCGATACAGTAATATCATTTTAACATCTTGTTACAAAATCCATCACAGACTGTTACTTCTAATCTTGTCTGGGTCCTGTAGATGGCAGTGTGAGACCTGAGAAGGAAAATTTACAACTGTATACTTGTACAGCTAAAAGCTACATATCTAACTAATTTAAAACTGGTTAGGGCTAGGCCACACTAGCGAGTTTTTTCGCGCGTTTGCGCACGCGTTTCGCGGTTGCGATTGCGCCCGCGATTTTCGCTAAAATGGAAATTGCGGAAACGCAAAAATTCCCGCGATTTCCGATGCGCATGCGATTACGCGTCCGTTCGCGTTTTGGTAACACATGCGTTCACCATTTTTGGTGCATTAACGCAGCGTTTCCATAACGCGAAAAGGCGAAACCGCATGCGCAAAACGCAAACGCACAAGAAAAGCGCACACAATCGCGTGCGATAACGCTCGCGATTTTTTGCACGATTCCTGTGCGTTGCAGTGTGGCCTCAGCCTTAAAGAGAGTAAAAGGGAGGACCTCAGCCTAGAGGAAACTAAGCCTGATTCCTCATTAATACCATTAGGGTATAACGTTTGTAGCTTTTCAATCCATGCTGCCTCTTTCCTTAAGAGGACTTTTTTGTTATCACCACCTATCTTGTTAGGTAGTACCACTTCTCATATCTAGATGGCTCCCCTGTATATTTGCTAATATCCCTTTTGTGTTCTCCCATGCGGATCCTTGCCTCTATTTCGGTCTTTCCTACATACCCCTTCCCACATGGGCATTTGAGAAGATATACTAGTCCTTTGTAACAGTATATGTTTTTTAAGCACATTATATGTATTTATATCACAGTAGCACTTTATCGAGCATTTGCACTAAATGTTTGTTACCCTTTATGGGTTACCCCTCACTGGGGCCAATGTTGTCACTCATTGTATCACATGATGGGTGGGTGGGACTTGAGGGTTTAAATGTTGTTGGATTGCTCACTGTTGTTGGATTGCTCCCGAAACGTTGTGTTTGTGGTTACTTTAATAAAGTGTGAATTCACCTCAGTAGTGTGCTCCACTACTTCTTTCCCCATTACGACCACAGACCCAGACATGAATGCATCATGTGCAAAAAATATGATTCCAGAGGGAGGAAACTTTGTGAAGACTGTTCGTCATTCAGGAAAAGCAGATTGCTTGTACAGTTAAACAGATGGTGGATTCATCCCTGGAAGCCTTTAATTTTTTGAAAGCTTGATAAAATATCCAAAATGGTCCAACAAGTTACTAGACCTGTTGGAACATCTCTCTCAAACGCTTCAGGCTCCGCCCTCTTCAGAGCATGGATAAGATAACGAAGAAGGACCATCTTCATGATCTTACACAGGGGCGTGTTTAGGGGGGATTCCTAGTGCCTGGAATCCCCCCTTTCTGTCTGCTCAGTGCAGTCTGCTATTCTGCTTCTCCTGGTGCCCACAGACTGTTACATAGATTGTTACATTGTCAATTGAGCTGTTAGTGAGAAGCAGCATTTATAAGTTTCAAAAATATATCCAATCTGCCCTGTGATTGACAGCACCATAACTAATCATAATTGATACAAAACTGTATCAGTATTAACCCTGCAGCTGCTTAAGGTGATTGCTGAGACTGGGTTTATATACAGTACTTACTGTACCTACTACAATGTGATGGAGCTTATTGAGCAGGAATTAAGAAATCCTGGAGGTGGTAACTGACTATTAACATTTCATTATATATACACAGGAGTGATTGTTCCATATATTCCATATACAGAATGATTGTTCAATGTGTCCACACATGGTTTAATGTTATCAGCTCCCCCTACTGTAGTAAAGGGAACCGGAAATGGAAATTTTCTGTCTTGTCCGTTAGGTCCCAATACCGACAATATTCAGCAAATTCTGTCAGATCCACCGTCAATGTCACAGCTCTAACTTTGAAGGACACCAATGATATTGAAGGGCAAATGTGGATTTCTCGGTAAAAGAGAACATTAGGCTGGGAACAAATGGCCAAAATTTTCATCTCGACCATTTGCCACTACGAGCAGTCGGCCAGGACAAAGCACTGTTAGTCGCGGCAAATGTCTCCTATGGACCGCACAATCTGCGCTAATTTACTGACATTAGTCGCTGCCGCCGCCAAAATCCCCTCAGATTTTTTAGACCAACCAACCGATACACATAAATATCGTCAGGTTGGACCGAAAAATCTGCTCGTATGTACCCAGCCTTAATGAAGATACTTTATAACAAAAGTGATATTTGGGTAACTGTGATGATAAATATGGCAAGTACAGAATATATATTATTATATGATGCATATATAATAGAATATATGGATGTATTTGGTCATGAACTTCTGGGGTTGTTCGGTGGTAACCCATTCAGGAATCCCCCCCTTGAAAATCCTGCGCTTGCCCCTGTTACAGATGTGTCCTTAGATCACTTAGATGTTGAATATTTTTTGTTCACAGTCAAATTAAAGAGTGGGACTTCCCAGACAGAAATTATATTCTAACCTTCAGGAAGATTACATGAAGTTGGATGATTTTCTAAGTATTGACATAGCTGTTGCTAAAGTTACCAGAAAAATAGCCCTGTCTTCGAAAGACAGTGTGCATCTTAAGGATCCTTTGGAAAGACCCTCTTTACAAGAGAATGGTCTCCCTGGCAGGTGCCACATTTAGACCAGCAATAGCCATCACCAGTTTGGCTAGAGCTAGCAAAATTTGGTTTAAAAAAGCGGAAGAGGCTATAAAAAATTACCCCCCATTAGAAGAAATCTTTGTCTTTTAGCAGATATAAAGGGACAAATTAGTGCCAAACCCAAGCTACTAGTGTACTATCGGTTTAGTGTGGGTTTTTCACTAATTTTGCGCTGCCAGCGCCGTTTCCAAACCTTTATGGAAATTGCGCCTATACTGAAAAGGCTAAATTAAGGTATAAATGATTACATTGCAGAGGCCTCTTTGGAATCCCTCAAATTGGCAGCTAAAGTCATGGGAAACTTAGTGGTAGCAAGAAGATCCCTATGGATAAAATACGGAAGGCAGATACATTGTCAAAACAAAGATTGATGAGTATAAATTCAAATAAGAAGGCTCCCTAGAAGACCTCTCCAGTCACAACTACAACTACAAGTTGAACCTCAAAGATGTTAAACAGTATAGACCAGACAGGCGATACAATCAAAAAAGCAGTTCGAGATCAGAGATGCAATTTCAATCCTTTAGTGCTAAAGGGTTCAAACAGGGAAACAAATCTGATGTCAGACCTTTGGTGGGAGGAAGACTCCCCTATTTCACTCATTCATGACTGGCTGATAAACTGGTAGAAATCTCTTCTGGTTCCAGCACAGTCTTGGATACAGTCAAATTCCAAATGTCTCTTCCCCAGGACAAGGTCTCAGAAAAACTCAAATGGTGATAAATGTCATAAACTACAACAATATGGATATGTCAACATTTATTGGTAAAAGTTAATATTATCCAAAGATTTTCAACTATCTTTCCTTGATCAGACCAATAAGGTGTTCAACTAAAACAGCTTAGTAACTCTCTCACTGACAGCCAGATCAGCAAAGAGCTGTTGGTGGACAAACCACAGTAACTTAAAACCCAGCTGTCTTGCAATTCTATCCTGGATGATGGTGACAACATATGCCAGGCCAATTAGTTGGGGAGCAGTTTGTTGTCATCTTTACCTTATCCGAAAGGCCCTCAAAGCCTTCAAGGATCTTTTGAGGGGCAAGTCTGTTTTGATTCAGTCAACAACTCAGTAGTTGCATACATTTGCAAGAAGGGGGTACCCAAAACAAATGACTTTGGGAAGTTGCCAAATCCTTCTCTGGGCAGAACACCTTATGGATTTATCTGTAATCCACATTCCAGGCTCCCTTAATAAGAAGGTCTATATTCTAAGCAGGAAAATGCTCTATCCCAGGGAATGGAGAGAGAATCCTTCCGTCATCTTTTCACTTTTTGACTCAGAAATAGAAAGAATTATCCTATTAGTAGGACTTTCTGACTAAATAAACTTCATTTTGTCTTTTGTTAAGCATAATCCAATGTCCCGCCCAATTTGTTTCATGCTTTATAGTACCGTCATGTTCCACTGCCGTGCAGGACCAAGAAAAAATGAAAATGTACATTAATACTTACAGTAATTTTAATTTCCTGGTCCGTAGCACAGCAGTGGAAGATCTTTTGGCCACTGGGTAGCAATATAATACTTAAAGGGTGTGTTCACCCTTAAAACAAAAAAATGATCATATCATTATAAGATTTATAATTAACCCAATTTTTAATTTAAGGATAATTTTTGCCTCCATTCTGACAGAATAAGCTGGCTCCTCCCTCCATGCAGTCAATTAAGGATGTGACAACTGACATCACAACCAATGATTGTCTGCTGATTTTCCTGCTGCCTCCTCTGCACATGCTTAAGCTTATAAAATCTTTGTGGGCCAAGGGTGGGATAAAATACATTTTTTATAACAGAAAAAAACTTATAACTGCATGTAAAATACTGGCAAAAATAGCAGTTTGGGGATGCGGGCAGGTGACTGACAAGTCACCAGTTTTTTGTTTTTTGGATGGGCATGCCCTTAAGTGGTTGTATGTTTTTATTTGCAATTGTCCACTAGATGTCATGTCTCTACCACTAAAAGTATAAGAGATTTGAAGATACTCCATTTGCACTTGACAAAGTCAGCCATAGCCAAAACATTGTATTTTTAAGTGAGTAGCACAATTTGAGAGTATTCCACCAGTGAGTGTTGAATTTATTTCTTTTGTATTAAGCCGGATAGGATGAACAATTGATCGGACATGTCAGAAAATTACGATCAATCGTGCGGTTCCCTATGGAAACAATCGATCGATCGTTTGCATTTGCGGCCTATTTTGCCGCTACCGACGGACATTTGTCCCGGCTGAGCGTTCGCCACGAGGACAAATAGTCCCTCAGTGTGCACCTAGCCTTAGATTAGGCTGGGTTAGCTTAGTTAGGTTATGGCCCTGCTCTCTGAATGTGTCTAACTTGACATGGTGGCAGACTTACAAATCTTTTGGCCAAAACCTTTTATTCCACAGGAAGTATGGTGGGTCTGGGGTGGGGCATGCTGACCCAACCGCATTAATATTGTTAGAAACTCCCCCGATCCTTACTTACCTCCCTCTTTCCTCTGCTGCACTGTCCCGGCCCTCTGCTTGCATGGAATTGCAAGCAGGGGGCGGGACCGGCAGCCGCGTCCATGATTGGCTGAAAGGCAGCCAATCACGGCCGCGGCTGCTGGGAGTTCTGAACAGCAGAGGAGAGAGGAAAGGTAAGTAAAGATTGGGGGACTTTTCTGAAAACATATTAATGCGGTTGGGGCTGGGGGAACATGCCCTACCGCATACCCAAAGGTTTTAACGTTAGGGGGAGGGAGAGAAAAATAGGAGGGAGAGGGAGGGAGAGGGAGGGCTGCACTAAGCATGCCTCAAACATTGAAGAGGTTAAGGCAGACATAGGCACAGCATGAGTCACACACTGCTTTTACACAGCAATTTCCTGGACTTTGGTGGGGCAAAGCAGGGGAACCATTTTGAGCAGAAATGTAAGGTAAGGCTTGTTTTAAACTTCTTAATGTGGCCAGTAAGGGGTTAAATTTTAGTTTTGGGGGTGGACATGCCCTTTAAAGGGCAATTTAAGCCTCAAAACAATACAGAATCAGAAGGCAATCTTTTCAACAATAGATACCATCCTCCTTCTGATTCTTTATTGTTTTGAGGCTTAAGTTGCCCTTTAAATGGAGCAAAATTCCCATACAAATGTTTGGAAACTACAACTCCCAGCATGCTTTTTTTGTGGGAGTTGTAGTTTCCAAACATCTATATGGGAATTCTGCTGTTATGTTAAAAGGCAACTTTTGGGTGGTCTCTTGGGGGAGCCCCCCTCCCCCAAGAGACCACCCAGTTGCAGTCCTTACCAGCATCAATGTAGCTCACAGAGTCCAAATCCGGCTACCACACACTGCATAAGTACTGTTGATATGCCGGCTGACGTCACTACTCTCACTGCCTGGTGCCAAGTAGTGACGTCAGCCGGCAAATCCACAGTACTTGCGCAGCGTGCGGCAGCCGGATTCGAAGTCTGTGAGCTACATTGATGCCGGTAAGGACCTTGATTTGAATATAAGCCGAGGTAAGGTTTTCAAGTTTATTTTAAAACCTGAAAACCTCGGCTTACACTCAAGTATATGCGGTAACCTTTACTTTTGTTATAAAGTCTCTTCATTAGTCGGTACACACAAGCAGATTTTTTGGCCAACCGACTGATATTTCCTGATATTTCTCCTATGGACCACCGCCGCCAATCGTGTGGTCTATAGGAGACATTCGACGTGACCAACAGTGCTTCATCCCGTTCAGGGTGAAAAATTTGTCTGTGTGTACCAAACCTAAGGTTCTGTTTAACGGAGACATCCACATGTGCACCAACAAAATGCCCAATGTGACTAAGTAACGGTTCTATAGGGAATAATCCTGGTATACTTTTCATGCTTTAAAACCGTTATTTACACATATAGTTAGCTCACTTCTATGTATGTGGCGGCCTGGGTGTATATACCCCATACCGGTCTCCTAGGTGCATACTATGCTTTCTAAACAATCTTGCAATTTCACAGGTATTGAACTATAGCATGAGCTAGCGACAGAGACTCACCCCTCCTAGTGGGTGGTCCGTGTGCTGGATCGCCCGGGACCCTTCGCTCCAGTCCATATCCACAGCAATACTTAAATCCGAAAAATTAATGACCCGCATTTGCGTCATTCAAGTTTGATTTGAAGATACCCTTCATATGGCAGCATCTTTTCACTAAGTCCCCATATCTCAAGTTGATCTAACTTCTTTAAAGGACAACTCCACCCTCATAAGAACATCTTTTAGAAAGAATGGCCTCTTTAAAATATGTTGACATACCATAGTTTGTCCTATGAATTCATTACTGTATGCCTGCTATGCTTCTGGATGCCTCATGGAAACTGAGCAATTTAGTGACCAGTACTGAGCCTGTCATGAGCCTGGGCATGCTCAGAAGAGGCAGAAAGGGGATTAACATTCAGTCATTGGCTGTGATGTCAACTGTCAAATCCGTAACTGACAGTTGCTAACTGGAAGAACCAGGAAGCGGAAACAAGACATTGTGCATGATTTCAGGTTGGACTAATATATTTCAGATTTCAAACTATTACAGGTTAGGGTTTTGGGGGGTGATTTACCTGTATGTAAGTTTTCATTTCAGGGCTGGACTTGCCCTTTAATGGAATGTGCTGAAGATACTTTATGTAAAATTCTTTGTACAGCAGTTACTTGAGCACCAGTACCCAATATAGCTTCTGCATAAATGTCTTCAATATGCAGATTTCCAGACCACTTGGGGCATTAAATGCAGAATATCCAATCCTATCTAACTTGGTCTACTTGGATCTAGCAAGTGTATGTTGATTTTCACCTGAATACTCACATCCAACCATTTTTGCACTCATTTTTGCTCCCAGTGGGCTCCTTCACTTGGACCTCCTGGTGTTTCCCATCTGCTTCTTCTGTATATCTCTTTGTTGCTTTGCCATTTGTTCAATCACTCCCTCAAGGTTTAGTGGGTTAGAGCATCAACTCTAAAATGGCCTCTCTCTCCACAGCAGTTGCAAATAATATATTCACTCCATTTACCAATTTGAGAAAATACAGGTCTTCTTAGTTGTAACTCAGAGGTTTCCATATTCTGAGTCTTTGGTTCAGACTTTGAGGCTGATTGAGAAACCATCTGTGTTAACAGTTCAGCTAATTTGCCCACTGTCTGCTCTAGCTGAGGTTTCCCTCTTTCTTATGTCTGTGGCACCCACCAACCCAACTCCAACCGAGAATCCCGACACAGATCCAGTCATTGCTTCTATAGCTTACAGCATGGCTTCTTCTTTCTTAACTATCCTTATTAATTCAGGATACTGTAGTAATTCAGCTATTCCGAAAGTTTTCAATTGGATCCAGACAGGGTTTGAACCATAAAACCTGTTTAACCCTGGCTTGGTCTATTAGTGTGGGTTTCATTCCCTTTTTTAATACAACTTGTTGCAATACTTTTAAACGGTGAATATACTCTGTCAGTTTCTCTCCTAATTGAAATGTGTGCTCAAACTGATAAATGAGGTCAGATGTCCAAACTCATCCTGCAGAATCCCCAGATAATCATAAGCATTGCAGTCTTTTTGACTGAACTTTACATTTCACACAGCCTCTGCTGCAACACCTCTTAAAATCTCTGTAATCCGCTGTTTATGTGTTTCTGGAACATCCCACTCTTCTATTGCCTGTAGAGCTTGCTCCATCCATGCGTCATATTCCTCCAGAAAATATACTTAACTTTTGATAGCCAGCTCCAGAGTAAGAAGCACCCTGATTAGTACAGTATACTATTTGAGGTTGAATAAAGACATACGTCCATCCAGTCCAACCCATCTAGCAATATCCTCATTTCCTGCCTAACTGTTGATCCAGAGGAAGGCAAAAAAAAAACACCAAATTTATGAAGGGGGAAAAAATTCCTTCCTGACTCCAAGTGGCAATCGGAAATTTCCCTGGATCAACTCTACTTTATGTATCAATACCAGTAACTTGTAACATTCCTTGTTTGCAGAAACTCATCCAGCTTTTTTTTTTATTACACTTTCCCATGGCTGCAAAGAACCCAAAGAACCTATCACAGCCAATAGAGCTGAAGGAGTTGGCTTGTCTCCTGGAAGTGCAAAAGACCTTATTGTGGAGGACACTTCTGCATTAGCTTCTGGGTGTAAAATAAAAGCCTTTTCATTGTAATTTCCCAAAACAACCATTTCAGGCAAATCTAAAGGGCCGCTCCATTCCAAAATCACATGCAGATTCCCAGGATTTTCATCTCTCTTTAAGTCTCTGATAAAACTGCAATTCTGTGGGGCCAAATGATCCATCAATCTGTATATTTGCTCCTGGGAATATTGAGCTACAGGTAAAAGAAATGCCGTGCAATGAGTAGGATCAGCACCCACTGACAGTCACGTATTTTGGCTCCATTTAGCTTGCAGAGGTGGGGAAAACTGGTGAAGACCAGGCTGTTAGGCAGAAGAAATATCCTAGACTGAGCCCCCAACTGTAGCACACCCATAGGAGTTGGTTTGTATTGCCTGGGTCACTTTTGCCTCTACTGACACCCAAAGCCCTAAAAGAACACCAAAGAAAAATTTCAAAGCTATGCAATTCCAAACTTGCAGAAGCTCCTCCTGCAACCCCTGTACTATATTACGCAGCGCAATGTCACTTTTTATCCTTTAAAATAGTAAGGCCCAGATAAAGGTAAACATTTGGTTTGGTGGGCTCGTAAGAGCAGTTACAATGACAGTATTATGGAGGGCAGTGCCACTTTACACAGCAGCCTGTAGCTCAGGATCTATTTGCTCTGATGGGAATAATGTCACTCACCACAGTTTTCTATGATGGCAGTTCTGCCCTTACTTACATTCTCCTCAGCTGTTTTCTCTATAACACTCACTGCTCCCAGTCTGATGTATGTCACTAGATGGATGCATCAGATCCCGGTCAGCTTTATTCAGGAAACAGCTCCAATCTTCAGTCTACTTAATGGCTCCACTGAGAACCTATTAGGATCCAGTCTCTTTTCCTACCTAGGGCAGCAGAGATCCTTTCCTATTCCTAAGGAGTCCATACAATGTAACCCCCAGTCTTTCTTTACCTCTGTCCCCTCTCACTTTTTCTTCTTCCCACCCAAAACAGAAACACCCTTTCCATTGGCTGCCTCCACACAGAGCATACTATGCAAGCAGATCCCATTGCCCTAGTAATCTAACATTTAACTATGCATGTACAATACTCTACGCATATATTTCTATTATTGTGTGTATGGTTCACATAGAAACAGAAAGGTGTGGTGGGTGTTGGAGTGTACCAGTGGGTGTGTGTACCGGTATTTGTTTTTTGACTATAGTTACCCTTTTAAGTATGGCTGCCACGGAATTTAAGGGTAGGTCAGTAGAGGTGTTTGTAACTTTTTTAATGATTGACCAAGATTTTGTTTTTGGCTATAGTTACCCTTTAACTATGGCTGCCATCGGAATGAAGGGGTAGATTAATAGGTGTGTTTTGGAGGGTATATATTTGCATGTATGACCATAAAACTAACCGTTTTTGATGACTGACCAAGATTTAGTTTTTTGACTATAGTTATCCTTTACGTATGTATGCCAGCAAAATGGAAGGGTTGTCAGGTGTGTTGGACGGCATATATTTGCATGGATGACCATAAAACTAACTTTTTTTGCTAATTGATTAAAAACACTTTTAACTATAGTTACCCTTTAAAAATGGCTGCCACGGAAGGATAGGTCAGTAGATGTGTGTACCTGTGTCAGGTAAGGTGGTATGTGTTTTTGTTTTTATGACCATAAAACTAAATATTTTGATCACATCACCCTAAAACCTTAAAATGTCCACATTTGTGGATTATACCCATTAGAGTCTATGGGGGGAAAATGTCCTGAAATTTGTAATGCTTCCACGGATTTCTTAGCTAGGTAGTAGCACACATCATCGGTCCCGCATGTCTGTTCTGAATTTTGTGTCTTTAGCGCAAAAACTGTGGGAAGAAGAAATAGATTGAACAGAAATTTGCAAATTAATGCTTACCTTCCAACTTCTAGATTCTGCAATCTGGGATGGGGGTACCTGTACCAACATTTTCCCAATAGTGTGTGGTTTATTGCTTTGCAAAATCCTAAGTCCTGCAGTCAGGACTGAAATCCTGTCCAACAGAGGGTACTGGCAGCCCTGCCCCCAGAACGCTCTCTTTTCGCCCACTTGCTGACACCACGCCCAGTCTCCCATCCCCCGCCACACCTTGTGACACCACCACTACAATGGGAACTTTGACAGCTCACTGTTTGTGCAAGAAAAGGAAGGTAGAAATAGGCTTATCACCTCCACGGTAAAGGTACTTTTTGATTTTACTAGGGAGATTCACCCAGAAATCTCCCATACGGGATTTACCAGAGGCTGTGAATCTCACCCACACAAGTATTTAGGGGGAGATGCAATAAATGTCGCATTTGCAACCTACCTGCACTCGTTTCTGCAATGTATTAACGCCTTTGCCACCGTTAATACATTGTGAAAACAGTAGCGGTAAGTTGCAACCTTTTGCGCAGCTTTAAAGACACAATTGAAAAGACATTTATTTTCATGCAAAAAACTGGCGCAAATATTTATTTCATCCCTTGCGCTGCGCAAAGCGAAAAAAAATTTGACATGGTGCAGGCAGCGCAAAACCTTCACTAACATGTTAGTACATAGGTTAGTGTGAATTTAACGGTTGTTTTCCCGTTAGTGCAGGATATTGCATCCCCCTATTAATGCCAGCTATTTTACCTCTGGTAAATAGCTTTGCGATGGCTGAGCGAGTGCCTCAAAGCCCCTGGGCCAGATGGCCTCACAATTAAGTTCTACAAAATATATGATACAGAGCTGGCTACCCAACTCCTTAACACATTTGAAACAGCCAATCGCTGCTCACGCTTGCCACCCTCTTTTTTTGGCACAACCATTATAACGGAAAATTCTTTCATAAATACCGTAATTTTCTTTTCCTGGACTGAACATGGCAGTGGTCACTAATGGGTTAATCCCTCCATCACCACGTGGGACAGGAAGTATGCAAGGCTTTAAAGGCCGATCCCATCCCCCCCCAGTCAGTCTGGATTTAGTCCCGAGCGTGAATTATTGAGGGGAGGGAGATTAGTGACCACTGCCATGTTCAGTCCAGAAAAGAAAATTACGGTATTTATGAAAGAATTTTCCGTTTTCCTGTTCCTTCCATGGCAGTGGTCACTAATGGGTATGCCCAAGCTGTGAAAAAAAACCGAAATGAGGGGAGGGTTGTTTGAGTGAGAGAAAAAAAATGATTTGTACATAACAGATTTTGAACTTCTTCCCCCTCTTGGGGATAGTCTTTGTTGTTTGAGAGTATGAATGGGCTCCAGGTTGCTGCATTACAGATGTCCGGATGCATACCCCCGCTTGACATGCCCAGGATGTAGCACACTGCTCTCGTGGAATGTGCCTTGATGCCAGGGGGGTGGACCTGCTGAGAGGCTGAATAAGCTTCTTTGATGCAGGAGGTGATCCACCTTGCCACTGATGATTGTTGGTTTGAGGCCAATTCTCTTCCCTGCATAGAGGGTAAAGAGGAAATCAGATTTCCTGAACTTGGATGTTCTTGAAATGTAACATTTGATGCATCTGGTATGTCCAGGTGTGAAGGTCTTCTCTTCCTCAGACTGAGGGTTAGGAAAGAAATATGGAAGGACTATATCTCATTGATATGGAAGTCTGTGAAGGAAGAGATGTGCATTTTGATAATTAGTCTGTCTTCTAGGAAAAGAAGGTATTGACGAAAGTTTGATCTCTGAGATCTCTGCTACTCTTCTGGCGAAGAAATAGCCAGGAGAAATGCGAGTTTCCAAGTGAGTTTGGTAATGGAAATGATTCTATAGGCTCAAAAGGTTCTTTTGTTAATGATTTTAGGACAAGGGATAGGTCCCAAGGAGCAGGTTTTATTCTCCTGGGAGGTTGATGCGTTTTACAGCTTTGAAAAAACCGGATAGACCAATGGTTTGTAAGCCATCTGATGTCTGAGAGAGCCGACAGAGCAGATACTTGTGTGCTTTGAGGGAGGCTGGAGCCAAGCCTTTTGCCAAACCTTCCGCAGAAAATCCACGATGTGTGATTCTGTGATGTCGGAAATGAGCAAAGATTTGACGTGCACCAATTGTCGAAAACTTCCCAAACTCTGTAGTAAGTGGCCGAAAGTGGTGTGTTTTCTGGCTGCAGGAGTGTAGAAATGGAGGAATTGATAAACCCCTGAGTTTCAGGGATTCCTTTTCAATAACCAGGCCGTCAAATTTAGTTTCCCTGGTTCATGAAGTGACTGGGCCCTGGGATAGGAGATTGGGAATGAAAGTAATGGAAGTGGATCTTGCAGGCTCATTTCCTTCAATAACGGGAACCACGGCATTCTGGGCCACCCAGGAGTGTGATGATGATTCTGGTTTGGTCCTCCCAGAGTTCTGTAGGACTTTCCCTATTAGGGGAAACGGGGGAAAACAATATGCCAGGTTGAACCTCCATCTGAAAGAAAAAGCATCTGTGAAGTCGCCCTCTTGTTGGGAATCTGGAGCAGAAAATTTTTACTTTGTTGTTCGTAGAGGACGCCATCAAATCTATCTGTGGTGCACCGAATCTCTGAACTACCAGATTGAAAACTCGTGGGTGGAGAGCATATTCCCCCGAGTGGATCTTGAACCTGCTCAGGAAGTCCGCCTGAACATATTTGCTGCGAAGGGAGGTAGAGGGCTTTGAGATCTGCCAGATTGACTCTGCCCATAGGAGAATTGCTTGGGATAGGTTGTGAAGGCGATAGCTCCAAGTGTCCCCCTTTCGATTTATGTAGGATATTGCAGTGGCATTGTCTGAAAAGATCAGGACTGCTTTCCCCCCAATAAGGGGAAGGAATTTGATTAGGGCTAACTGGATCGCTTTCAGTTCTTTGAAATTGATTGATGTTGACTTCGCAGTCCCGGCCAAGAGCCCTGAACCCATTGGTCCAGACAATGGGTCCCAACCTCCTAAGCTTGAGTCTGTTGTAATTCTTATCCAATTTTTGTGCCCCAATTGGATGGGTTTCAGGTTTGTGGGGTTGGTCCACCACTGTAGAGACTGTATTGTGGGATTTTGAAGGTGGATAAGTTGAAGAGGATCTCTCTCTTTCTTCTCCCATTGGCTTAGAAAGTCCATTTGAAGTGGCCTTAAGTGAACCATGGCCCATTTAACTGATTGAATTGTGGAAACCATTTTTCCTATTAGTTGTTGGCAGGAAATTGCTGGTATAGTAGTTTTGGTTCGAGTTTTTGAGACCAATTTGCCAATTCCTCTTTCTTCGTAACAGGCAGGGAAATCTGGTGTAGTTTCATATCCAAACTGGACCCCAGGAATTCCAGGTTCTGAGTTGGGTTGAGCTGTGATTTGGTCCAGTTTATCAGCCATCCGTGACTCTGTAGGAAGGCCAGGACTTTGTCTCTGCTGAGAAGGGATGTTTGAAAACTCTGACTTCTCACTAGTATGTCGTCAAGGTATGAAAACAGGAAGATACCCTCCGTTCTGAGAGAGGCGATGAGAGGAGAGAGAATTTTCGTGAATATCCTTGGAGCCATCGCTAACCCGAACGGGAGAGCTTTGTATTGGTAGTGGTGTTTAATGTCAAGAATCTGAGGAATTTCCGATGATTTGTGAGTATGGGTATATGTAAGTAGGCATCTTGGAGGTCTATCTTCGTGAGCCAATCTCCTTTCCTTAAGTGCAGTGTTATGGAGTTGAGGGTTTCCATTTTGAAGGTTTTGATGTTCAAAAAGAGGTTTAGCGTTTTCAAGTCGAGGATTGCTCTGTATTCGCCCGATGTTTTCCTTTTTAAGAACAAGCGAGAGTTTACCCCGAGCTGTTTGTTCTGCTGGCAAGGTTCTATTACCTCTTTTCTAATAGGTCTGAAATTACTTTTTGAAGGGCCTGAAGAGTTCTTGGTTCCTTGGGATGGAGGAGGGGGTGAGGAGTCCGGAGGCATTGTCGTAACTGAATGTGATATCCTTTTGATATGGTTTCTAATACCCATTTGTCTTTGTGGTGTGAGCCCAGACAGAGCTGAAGAGGGAGATTCTTCCTCACCAAACCCTGAGGGGCTCGCGCACCTTCATAAAGTTTTCTTTTCTCTCTTCTTAACTTTCTGAGAGCGAAAGGACTGGAATGATCATCCTCCAGGGTCTATGGATAATGTTTCCCTGGCCTGTAGGCTCTGGCTTCTTTGAAGGCAGTAGTCTCCCCCCTAGGGGAGGGCCTGAACTTGGGTTTGGTTTGCGGTAAAAACGTGCCTTTTGCCGCGGAGGTCCTGGTATTGCCTATCAGTTTTTTTACCGAACAATAGCTCCCTTCAAAGGGATATTAAGCAAGCTCATCTTTGATGGAATATTGCCTTCCACTGGCGCAAACACAAGATCTCTGCTGAGTACAGATAATGCCATTGTGCGAGCTGAAAACTTCAGATTGTCCAGGGCTGTCTCTGCACAAAAGTCGTTGGCTAGCCTGACATCTTTGAGGGCGTTTATTATGTCTTCTTTGGGGGCTCCTTTGTTAAGTTCCTCTTCTATTTCTTTGAGCCATATGGCCATGGCTTTGGATAAATCGACTGAGGCGATGGCTGGCCTGAGAGATGCTCCTGCGACCAGGTAGGATTTCTTGAGAATGGCATCCTGCTTGCGGTCCATAGGGTCTTTTAATGTGACTCCCTCCTCTACTGGTAGCAGGGTCTTTTTAGAAAGTCTTGACATGGCTGCATCTAGTCTTGGATGATTATCCCAAAATTTGCAGTCTTATGCTTGCATTGGGTATTTGTTCGCAAATGCCGGTGAAATAGAGAATTTCTTATCCGGATCTTCCCATTCCTTAGATATCAAGTTGGACATAGTGGGGTGAAGATAGAAGGTGCTTTTGACAGACTGGCAAGAGAACATTCTGTTGAAGTAGAAGGAGTATCCACCTCTTGTTCCGCAAGAAGGGTCGCCCTCATGGCTTTAACCAGATTTTGTATGGTTTCTGGTGAAGCCGATTGGTCTGTATCATCATCTGATTCTGACTTAGTTCTCTGGATAGGGTAGCCGGTCCCGAGGGCTGGCCAGTTTCCATGAATAACTCTGATCTGTTAGGATCAGAAGGAATTTTATCCAGAACCGTTTGGGTAATTTGTTGGACCATCGTGTCCATCATGCTGCACATGGATTCCTTCACCCATTGATTAACGTCTTGCTTCTGTTGCTCTTTATCAATGAAAAAAGCTGCAATGCATTCTTCACAGAATTTTTTGTGTGAAATGGCAGGGTTATTGCAAGATAAGCATTCCCTTGTGGATTTTCTCTGTTTCTTTTCAGCAGTTCTGTGGCGAGATGAATCACTGAAAGATATAAAAAAAAAACAATAGTGAGTATGAGCACCCCTCCCCCCCCATGGTATACTTTACCCATTGATGTAGGTGCTCACCCCCTGGACCTGGACCGTGATCTGGAGCGGTGCCCCCTGGAGCTCATAGTCACCAAGTAGCTGAGGATAAGAAGTAAAAAGAAATTGATACGTAAAGTACCTTTATCGAGGATAGAGTCACTCAGATTGCAGCCCCCACCCGAGATTGGGTTGGGCAGGCGGCATCCGTGGAGAGAGTTCTCTGCGCTATGTCCCTTTAACTGCACGGACGTTATTGCGCAACCTGGAAGTGCCGGTCAGATCGCACAGAGACCCGAGATCGGGCTGGGGCGGGGGTGTGAGAAAACTGCTTTCCCACCCAGAACGGGAGTGCGGCAGTCTAGGGGGCACCCACCTTTGGAGAGCAGTAGGGGTGAGTAGCCTGCGTATTTCCTCACGCGAGGGACGGAAGAAGGACTGACTGGGGGGGATGGGACGGCCTTTAAAGCCTTGCATACTTCCTGTCCCACGTGGTGATGGGGATTAACCCATTAGTGACACTGATGGAGGAACAGGAAGACAGATTAAGCTCATATAGACCTATATATCAAACTGTGATGTTAAACAGTATCTGTTAAACAGTGACTATATAATCTTTGCAAAAGTTTTGCCAAAAGAATCCATAGTGATGCTGGATCTCATATATTCAGATCAAACCGTCTTTCTTTCTGGCAAGTCCACCTCCATTAATCTGCAACACTGGACAACGCAGATAGCTACCCACAATGGATCACTAGTTTGAGGCAGGATGCCATCTATCAATAGAGCAAAGACTGAGATTTGCAGCTTTTTAGGCCTTTAAAAACCTGACGATGGCGTCATTACGCACAACAAGATATGGGACCTGAAACTCCGTATACTATTCACCCATTAATTAGACACAATATTTTGATGTCGCTAGGGGGTTTAAACAGCCGTTGGTGCGCAGCCACTCACCTGAAAATATATAGAGGCAAATACAAAGGGTACATGGGCACAGATGATATATCACACCCCAGCTAGGGATAGAAAAAGTACTGGGGGTGCTGGACTCTCTTTTATGGTTGTTAATTTCCTAGACTGAACATGGCAGGGTCACTACGTGTTGATCCCTCAATTCATTCATTGGACAGGAAGTGCCAGCTAATAACCCACCCTCCAGTGCCGGATTGTCCCGAAGTGCTGCAAGAAGGGGGGGGGAGTTCAGTGACCAATCCGTTCAGTTAGGAAATTAAAATAGAGTGAATACATTTTCAGTTTCCTTATTCCTCCATAGCAGTGGTCACAAACGGAGATAAACATGCAGTAAAAGAATGATGGGAGGGTTAATGCCAATATATTTCTTAGAAACTAGCAGTTTGTAACACAATGCCACCAAAGATTGGCTAAGAGGCAGCCATAAGCGCGCCGGCTGACGGCAGTTCAGGAAGGAGGAATAAGGTAAGGGAAGAGGTAAGTAAGTAACTATGGGGAGTTTGACCAAGATTATGTTTGGGGCGGTTTTGGGGTGCTATATTATACCTTAATATAGCCAAAGGGTTACACACTAGGGGGGGGAGAAAGAACGCGAGGGAGAGGGATGTGGAGGGGGGGGGTAGGGCTGCAGTGCGCATGCCAAACTTCTTCAGAGGGGAGACAGGAGGCAGAGTCCTATATGGACTCTGCTATCCTCCTGGTGGCCAGTTTTTTTGACTTTGGGGGGGGGGGATTACTGGAGAACCATTGGAGCTGGGATGTAAGGTGAGGATTTTTCTACACTACAGAGTGGGGCCAGTAGTGGGGAAATTATAGTTTTGGGATTGGACATGCCCTTTAATGCATCTGGCTACATCCGACTGAGGGTTAGGAATAGGGAACTTTTGGAAGAAATACATCAGCGTTTTGATAACAGACCGTGATCTGGAGCGGTGCCCCCTGGAGCTCATAGTCACCAAGTAGCTGAGGATAAACGAATAAGATATGCATAATCCAAAGAAATTGATACGTAAAGTACCTTTATCGAGTGATAGAGTCACTCAGATTGCAGCCCCCACCCGAGGATTGGGTTGGGCAGCAGCGGCATCGTGAGAGAGAGTTCTCTCGCGCTAGTCCTTAACTGCAGGACGTTTATGGCAACCCGGAAGTGCCGGTCACGATCGCACAGAGACCCGAGATCGGGCTGGGGCGGTGTGAGAAACTGCTTTCCCACCCAGAACGGGAGTGCGGCAGTCTAGGGGGCACCCACCTTTGGAGAGCAGTAGGGGTGAGTAGCCTGCGTATTTCCTTCCACGCGAGGGACAGGAAGAAGGACTGACTGGGGGGGATGGGATCGGCCTTTAAAGCCTTGCATACTTCCTGTCCCACGTGGTGATGGAGGGATTAACCCATTAGTGACCACTGCCATGGAAGGAACAGGAAAGACAGATTTAAGCTCATATAGACATATATATCTAAACTGTGACTGTTAAGCAGTATCTGTTAAACAGTGACTATATAATCTTTGCAAAAGTTTTAGCCAAAAGAATCCATAGTGATGCTGGATCTCATATATTCAGATCAAACCGTCTTTCTTTCTGGCAAGTCCACCTCCATTAATCTGCAACACTGGACACCGCAGACAGCTACCCACAATGGATTACACTAGTTTGAGCAGGATGCCATCTATACAATAAAGAGCAAAGACTGAGATTTGCAGCTTTTTAGGCCTTTAAAAACCTGACATGATGGCGTCATTACGCACAACAGAGATATGGGACCTGAAACTCCGTATACATATCACCCATTAATTAGACACAATATTTTGATGTCGCTAGGAGGGTTTAAACAGCCGTATGGTGCGCAGCCACTCACCTGAAAATAATAATAGAGGCAAATACAAAGGGTACATGGGCACAGATGATTATCATCCTTTAACCCACGCTAGGGATAGAAAAAGTACTGGGGGTGCTGGACTCTCTTTTATGGTTGTTAATTTCCTAGACTGAACATGGCAGTGGTCACTAACGTGTTGATCCCTCAATTCATTCATTGGACAGGAAGTGCCAGCTAATAAACCCCCACCCTCCAGTCCGGATTGTCCCGAGTGTGCCAAGAAGAGGGGAGGGAGTTCAGTGACCACTTCCTTGTTCAGTCTAGGAAATTAAAATTAAGAGTGAATACATTTTCAGTTTTCCTATTCCTTCCATAGCAGTGGTCACTAACGGGATACACATAAGCAGTAAAAGAATGATGGGAGGGTTAATGCCAATATATTTCTTTAGACATAGCAGTTTGTAACACAATGCCACCAAAGATTGGCTAAGAGGCAGCCAATCACGGACGCGGCTGCCGGCAGTTCAGAACGGAGGAGATAAGGTAAGGTAAGGAGGTAAGGTAAGTAACTATCGGGGGAGTTTCTGCACATAAGATTATGTTTGGGGGCTTTTGGGGCTGCTATATTATACCTATAATATAGCCAAAGGGTTACACACTAGGGGGAGGGAGAAAGAAACGCGAGGGAGAGGGATGTGGAGGGAGGGGGGTAGGGCTGCAGTGCGCATGCCAAACTTCTCCCAGAGGGGAGACAGGAGGCAGAGTCCTATATGGACTCTGCTATCCTCCTGGTGGCCAGTTTTTTTGACTTTGGGGGGGGGGGATTACTGGAGAACCATTTGGAGCTGGGATGTAAGGTGAGGATTTTTCTACACTACAGAGTGGGGCCAGTAGTGGGGAAAATTATAGTTTTGGGATTGGACATGCCCTTTAATGCATCTGGCTACATCCGACTGAGGGTTAGGAATAGGGAACTTTTGGAAGAAATACATCAGCGTTTTGATAACTAGCCTCTCATCCAAGTATAGAAGATGTTCATTGGATATTTTAATCTCAGAGATTTCTGCTACTCTTCTGGCAAATGTAATTACCAGTAGGAAGGCTAATTTCCAAGTGAGATTAAATAAGGTAATATCTTCAACTGGTTCAAATGGGTTATGAGTTAGTACTTTTAGTACTAGAAATAAATCCCAGGGTGGTGGTTTTAACTTCCTTGGAGGCCTTAGACATCTTAATGTTTTGAAGAATCTAAATATCAAGAGTTTTGATGCTCATCTGGTATATGAAAATTGAGATTTAAGTGTAGCTGGGGCTAAACCTTTCTCAAAGCCTTCTTGTAAGAAATCCACCACATGAATTTTGCAATTTGAGAGATTAGGGGATTATGTTTTTTACGCCACTTTTACAGGCCCTTTAGTAGGCTGATGACATACATCGGATAGATGATTCGGATAGCCCTTGATTCTTCAAAGTTTCTTTTTCAATAACTAGGCCGTCAAAGCCAGTTTCTCTGGATTCAGAAGGTGAATTAAAATCTGGGATAAGATTGAATGGTGGTAATAGTGAAGGTAAGTGAATGGGGTCTACTAGGCTCATGTCCTATAAGAGAAGGACCAGGGTCTCCTCAGACACCAAGAAGTTATCATTATTGTTTTCTCCTCCTCCCAGATTTTCTGAAGGACCTTCCCTATCAATGAAAAAAGGAGGAAAAATGTATGCCAGGTGGAATCTCCATTTGAACGATAAGGAATCCCTGAAAGTCGCTAGCTTGTTGGGGTATCTGCAGCAGAATACTTTGACCTTGTGATTGTACATCACTTTTGACTGGAATATCTGCGGGTGTAAAGAATATTCCCCTGGTAAGATCTTGTGTCTGCTGAGGAAGTCTGCTTCCACATTCTGGAGAGATGGTAAGTAAAGTGTCCATTCTGCCCATTGAAGGAATTCTAGAGCCAAGAAGGCACAAAGATGACTGCATCTAGTCCCCCCCTTTTCAGTTTATATAGGAGATTGCTGTTGAGCTGTCCGAGATCACTAGTACATGTTTCTCTTTCAGGAAAGGAAGGAATTTGATTAGAGCTAATTCAAAAGGAATTTCTAATTTTAATTCCTTGAAATTTATTGACATTTTCCTCATGTTGGATGGCCAGGATCCTTGTATCCACTGGTTCTGGAGACCTGCATCTGTTGTTATCCTTAACCAGTTCGGGTGTAACAATTGGATGGTTTTGAAATTAGCTAGTTACAGCCACCAAGTTAGAGAACTGGTGGTCTCTTTCCTGAGATGGATGAGTTGGTAAGGAGACCTGTTTCTTTTGTTCCATGTATTTAGAAAATATAATTGGAGTGGTCTTGCATGGACCATAGCCTATTTTACTGATTGTATTGCTGAAACCATTTTGCCTTTCAGTTGTTGACAGGTTATTGCTGGTATGACTGGTTTATATTGAATTCTTGTAATCAGTTTTATAAATTCTTAGGCTTTCAGAAGAGGGAGCGAGATTTGGAATTGAACCATGTTGAGATAAACGCCCAAAAATTTGAGGTTTTGAGATGGCACCAATTGAGATTTTTTTCCAATTTATTAGCCTTGTGTTCTTGTAAGACTGTAAGGACTCTGCTCTGATGTAGTAGGCAGGTCTGTTGATCTTGGGCTCTTAGGAGGATATCACACAAATAAGTGAAAAGGAATATGCCAGTATCAGGGAAGCAATTATTGGAGCTAGTGAACACCCTTAGATCTGTTGCTAATCCAAACGGGAGAATTTTGTACTGAAAATGGTTTTGTAGAATGAAAAATCTTAAGAATTTTCAGTGTGTACTCCATATGGGGATGTGAAGTTTATTTTTGATAGCCAATCCAGTTTCTTCAAGAGTGGGGAAATGGAGTTCAGAGTTTGCATTTTAAACATTTCGATCTTGAGGAAAGAGTTTAGGGTTTTCAGGTTGAGAATGGCGCTGTAATCTCCCAATGGTTTTCTTTTAAAAATAATCGAGAGTATACTCTTGAATGCTTTTGTTTTTCCGGAACAGGTTCTATTACTTTTTTCTCTAGTAGTTATATCACTAATGTGAGAGCTTCAAATGCTTCCTTTATTGTTGGGATTGTAGAAGCAGTGAAACTGTCTGGAGGAATGGAGTTGAACTGTAGGATGGTGTCCTAGAGATATTGTTTCTAAGACCCACTTGTCTTCCATTGTTTGAGCCCACACAAAGCTAAAATTCGAAAGCCTTCCTTCCACTTGACTTTTCAAGGCTTCCACCCTATCATAAAAGTTTTTTCCCTTCTGATTTAACTTTCTGACTGTGATTGGATCAGTTTCCAAGCCTTGTTGGATAACTGTTTACCTGGCCTGTAGGTTCTGGCTTCCTTGAATGACATGAATTCTCTCTTGGGGGAACATTTGTTCCTAGGTCTGGATTGGGGTAAGAAGGTGCCCTTTGCTGGCAAATTTTTTAAAATGGCATCATCTTCCCGAAAAGTAGTTTACCTTCGAATGGTAAGTTGAAAAGGCTCATCTTAGATGGAAGGTCAGCCCTCCACTGGCGCAACCTTAAAGCTTCTCTGCTTAAGGCTGAAAATTTTAGTCTGCCAAGGATGCTTTTTTAACAGAATTCACTTGCGAGATGGACATCCCTTAGGGCATTGATAATATTATTTTTCGGTGTGCCCTTCTGTAATGCTTCTTCTATTTCTCTGAGCCAGATGGTTGCTACCTTAGATAGATCCACTGTAGCGACAGCACTAGCCATTAAATACAGGGCTGCCTCCCCAATGAGGCAAGGTGAAACACATTACAGAGTAGCTCACTGTAGAGAGGCAGCCATTTTGATACCAGAATTTTTTAATTTTTTGGGGGGAGGGGCACATGTTTTTTTTAATGTGCCTGTGGCCCAGATGCCAGGGTAGGCCGAAAAAACATTTTCAGGAGGTACTGTCACTTTAAATAGCAGGGGACTTACATTGCACAAACAGAATGCAGCTATGAGTAGGTATACCCCCCTTCTAACTGGAAATTCATTTGCAGGGCTGACAATGTTTGTCAACTCTGCACATCAAAAATCAATGTTTGTCAGCCCTGCAGATCAAAAATTAAAGGACAACAATACCAAAAAAAAACAACATCACCCCCATTACATGTCCACACTTCCAGCAGCTGAAATCACTTACTCACATTTACAGCTGTGCTGCCCTCCCTTAGATATTACACAGTAAAATGAGTGGTAAAAGCCCACCTGCTAGAGGGCCCAGGGCCCTGATTAACATATCACTTGTCATTGGCTGGTGGGAATGTCTGTTACAACCTCTCTCCTCCTCTGCCAGTCAAGCAAACTTGAAATTGCTAGGATACAGCCTACATAATTAAGCTGATCAAGGGTGGGTGGAGGAGTTTTCTCACTTGCTAGCTTTGAGTGACAGTTAGAGGCAGACAGAATTGTTATACCCCCTCACAGCATAGCTAATTGAAGGCAGAGAGAATCTTGAAATCAGTAAATAAATGTATGGGGAGGGCTACATACCTTTACTCGTTTTAAAGCAACTAAAAAAAATGCATTGAGGCACTACAGTTATCCTTTAATGTTCGTCAGCACTGCAGATCAAAAATTAACGTTTGTCAGCCCAGCAGATCAAAAATCAATTTTGTCAGCCTAGCAGATTCAAAATCCATGTTTGTCAGCCCAGCAAATCAAAAATCAATGTTTGACAGCCCAAAAAAAATCAAAAATCAACTGAAAATCATGTTTGTCAGCCCAGCAGATCAAAAATCAATTTTGTCAGCCTAGCAGATTCAAAATCCATGTTTGTCAGCCCAGCAGATCAAAAATTAATTTTGTCAGCCCATGCACAGTGACCAATAGAAAGCAACTTGTCCTGGAGACATGGAAGAAGGAGAACAGTACAGTATACTGCTGCAACACAATCTCTCTCCTTGTGACCCATCATCAAACAGTAAAAGTTAGCAAGAAGGAGGGTCGAGTGCAGTCTTATCCCTGCAGTCAAAGCTACCTCTCTCCCCCTGCTAATGTTCTTATCTCTGTTTTTGTAACAGAGCAGGGAGGCGTTTGAGCAGGGAAGAGGGTCACGTCACAGGGATTTGATTGACATTACAAGTAGGAGCAGAGGAATGCAATTGTGTACTCTTCTAATTTGCATATCTCAGGACTGGAGGTAACAGAAGAACGACACTTTGGGGGTTGGGGGAAATTATAGAACACATGAAAAGGGGGGGGTTAATTTCCACACTATTAAACTGCAACTGGCAACTTTATTCTATACACAACATGTTTGGAGCTGCAAGGGCCCTTTCTTGGCTTAACCAGCTGTGTACTTGTTACCTCTTCTAATTCTGATATCTTAAATTGTACCTAATTCCTACACATTATCTGTTCATTATCTGTTCATATGCTTATATGTTAGCATCTGGCTGCTTCACAATTGTATGTGCCACATTGTTTGCTTTTGTCCTCAATAAATAAACTTGGTGACAATGACTTGGTTTATGTACTTGGGATTAGGGAGTACTAGAACCCTGCTATACTGTATCAGGGAGATTCAATAAAAGTTCTTATCGATAAAAATGGTGCTAATTTTGCCCCAACCAATCAGATATTATTTAACATTTGAAAGCTAACATCTGATTGGCTAGGGCAAAATTAGCACCATTTTTAACGATAAGAACTTTTATTGAATAACCCTGAATAATATACATTTGTATTAACACTATCAGGTGCACTATCGTTAATGTGTACGAGGGTTCGGTCACTCAGACAGACCACAACCACCATATAAATGGGATCATCAGTGTGCAGGGGATGAAACCGACTGCAATGCAGAAGACCGACTGTAGATGGTACTACCATTGGTCAGCAAAGACAGAAAATTTCCGTTGCTATACTTATTGCTCTGTGTATGGCCGCACGGCCGACCAATCCCCAAACTAGGCCGGTCCATGTGTGTGTGGTCCCCACCGCATATCTGCAGACAAGTACCAATGTTATCTGTTGGCACAATGTGATAGGGATTGCATGTGTATGGCCACCTTAACAGTCTAGCTGTGTATGTCGCAAAGACAGTAAGGTAGGCAGGTAGGCAGATCTGCACTCGACATCGCACACAGCAAAAAGAACCTCCTTCTGCATGGGACTAATCTACCTAATGTGACATTATCACGTTGCATATGGTGACGGAAATGCAGCCTGATGCAACCAGCTACCGGGGGGTTTTCAGATCAGCCAAAAATCAGAGAACACCTATCAAAAACTGATGCAGCAAGATTGAGTTAGCAGTAATGCAGTTAAAATGCAATCAGTTTGTAATCAGTGCAGGTCTGATTTCATGCGGATAGCAGGGCACTTCAGTCCATCAGACAGAATTGATTTGTTCAAAATGTTTGCACACTTTGAGGAGAGTTGGTGTATCCTGTATGCTGATTGCCACCGAGGATGGAAACCTGGAGAGAGGGGGAAGGTGTCTCATGCTGCTACACACTTCTGATGGTGTTTTGTGAAAACTGGGAAAACCTGTTAGCGGCAATATAAATTAAAACTAAATCCCAGGGGGGGATAAAACAGAAAACAAATGCAAAATTGACTAATGTTAAAACTCTACATACACACAACATAAACACATGTATCCATGTCATATTTCTTTTGGTTTGTCTCATGGCATCCAAAGTTAGTTTTGCTGGTGGGGAGGGGTGTCGATGACGAGTTTTAAAGGGACAGTTCAGTGGAAATTATCAATATGTGTTAAATTGTTAGTTTGTGTAATGCCTTCTTAGTTACTCTACATAGTCTCTCCCATTTTGAAAAATCGGTGGATTTTATACCATTTGCTGTTCCCTGCTGTTGACATTAGTGACTTGACATTTCAGGTTCTAACGGTCCTTCTTCTTCCCAGGATGCACCACTTTCTTGGAATGTTCCGAACAGTAATTTCTACTGTTGGATGGGTCAAACATGCTCAGATCTCTACTGAGCAACTAATCCAACCCAGGCGCTGGGTCAAGGGCAAGACCAAAACGGTCTCTATTAGGGGTCCTGCAAACAGGAAGTCAGTATTTCGGTTGCATTTATTTATGCAGAATTGGCAGATTAAGATCATTGGGATGGGAAAATACTGCTCTTTTTTCTTAATAGTATGTGTATTTACAGTAAACTCCCTTTAATAAAACCCCTGTATTTCACACAAGTGTAACATTTATGTGTTAGAGAATAATGGATACCATTTATGGTTACATGAGAATGGAGACGTGTGAAGCACACTAAGCATGCAACTCCAGTGGGATGTAGACAACTGAACCTGGATGGCACCTGTTTGGGGGGGCTTGGGAAGCACGTGGGAAGCACTAAGGCCTTGTAGGCGGAAGCCAAACAATATTATAGCTAAACGCGAGAGTCTTTATTTTCTGACATGTAACCCCTCACAAAGATTAAGACGTTGCTAACCGAGTCCTAGTAGCGGTACATTCAAAGTTACCGCGTGTCTACCACGGATTGTAAATTCATTGTGGAAACGTGATTTGCCGTAACCACGTGGTATGCGTACTGTGCACCGCCATCTTGCTAGCTCCCATTATAGCACATGGCGAACCTTCTCAAAATGGCTACAAAAAGCCATTACCAAAAGCCAGTTTGACGACCGACTCTCTGATTGGCCAGGAGTTTGCGTTCCATTAAGTATTTTACACTAGCAGTTGGCCAGATACTAGCACATTCTGGGATTGGCTGTGGGAAAAGGGGCGTGTCTAGGAGATCGTCCGCGCGAATGGATTGGTTGTAGGGAGCACGTGGTTAGAAGTCTTTATTAGCACCTTCGGCGGGGGTTTGCGTTCAGTCGGTTCCTTGTCACTGGTCAATCGTGAAGTCTGGTCCATCGTTACGGCACGTGATTCAAAATCATCTCGTCTTTAAAGCCACACCGACCACCATGGTTAAACTAGCAAAGGTAAAGGGAATTGTGGGTGCTGATAATGGGCGATATCCGAATAATCTCTGAGTTAGACCACTCCCCCGCCTTCCATTTTATCAAGCTGCTTAACGGTGGCCTAGGAATAAGGAAACGTTTAGCTTCGATTTAAGAGTGTAACGTCGATTTGATGGGCCTGTCTCTTTTTGTCGTTAATAGATTTATATCGGTGTCTAGGTTCCTAGACCTTGATCGGTGCGGTAAGCTGTTAGCGCTCCGTACCGGGGGAGGGGGGCAGATACTTGTACGCATGTGCAATAATTCGCTGCGAGGCGGGTTATGTAGAATTGGGTAGATAGGCGATCACGTGATTGTACGGACAGTATTAGAGGTTTAGTTGAAAGAGTGGTGATGTCTCGGGTAAACCGTTCTTTCATGTGTCGATCCCTGTTGTACTCCTGTGAACTTATTGTTCTACGGAGTGTCCTGCCATTTAGGTACTGCGGGTGCTTGTGAGCCTTTGGCTGTGACGGCGCCATTTTGTTGATAACGGAGGGACAGACGTGGCTTTACTTCCGGAGGCACCCACGTGTATGGTTCCCCGCATGGCGGATGCACGTGGGGTGGAACTTTAAAGAGTTTGGCATTCACATGGTGAAGGTATCTGGTACCTGTTAAACCGGGACCGCTAGTGAGTGCAAGAGGAAAAAGTCTGTGAATGGGTGTAATTTCCTTAGGATGTTCTAAATATTGTATTACTTAGTTATACTGCATGTTTCAATGCCTATTTTAGGGTAATCATTTAGTTGTGTTTTATTAACATTCTTTGGAAAATTTTTAGGTTTTTAGTATGATTGTTTATAACTTCTATAATTCTTATTTTAACAGGGAGCGAAAGCACAAGCTAAGCCGAAGAAGGCAGCTCCTCCACCACCAAAAGACATGGAAGACAGCGAGGAAGATGAAGACATGGAGGAAGATGACAGCAGTGATGAGGTTTAAAAAAACTCATTTGTTTTAATGTAATGTAGATGTAATTGCAGAAATCCCCCACAAAATTTTTACCTGTAGTGACTGTTGTTCCCCCAGGACACCCATGAATTGAAACATTTCTTTTAAGTTGGCTTAATGTACATGTGAGAAGGCAATTCTTTTACTGCTATGGCTTCTATTCTGTTGCCAATGCATGTCTGACCATGTAGTATTACAGCCTTGTGAGCATGTGCATTTAGTTGTAATGCCCACTTTTTCTACAGAGCAAAATTAGTTGGTGCACTTGTATTTGTATTTAATTAAGCCACTGGGGGCATATTTTTGGATAAAACAAAACCCAAGTTCGCATAATCAAGAATCTCCTGTTAGCATGTGACTTCATTCTTGTTACTAATGTGAAATTTAAAGCTTTGTTTTAATCTGTACAACAATCCCAATGGCTTGCATGGATCTTGAGTGCACCTATTATTATTAAGCTTTGTGACTGCTTTGACAGTCCTGATGTTCTTGCACCTGGGGATTTTTGTGCATCAGTATGCCTGCTGCGTTTTACGCACCTGATTGCTTGGTGATGGGTCTGTGGCATAGGCACCTATCTACCTATGTTTTTATTTATGAGCAGTCTACATGTATAAATAATTTTCTGTATAGTTGTCTTTTCACCAAACTTGATGCAGACTGTAAGGTAACCGCAACATTTCTTTTTTCCAGCCTGCAGGTATGGTGCAAAGAACAGCCTGCCAGGAACAATAGTAAACTATTTTTCCCTGCTATTCTGTTCTAGCAAGAGATTGTTCATGTACACGCAAACTATGCTCTATCTGTTGTATTTAATTAGATCAGCTGGACTTGAAGTTTAGTTCTTGAAGACGTTTCGCTAGTCATCCGACTGGCTTTCTCAATTCAGAATGACTTGTACAAGAATTCTGAATTGAGAAAGCCAGTCGGATGACTAGCGAAACGTCTTCAATTAGATCAACTGGACTTGAAGTTTAGTTCTTGAAGACAACAGATATACCATGACCTGGATGAATGAGAACCTTCACAAGCAAACTATGCTCTACTTTTAGACAGGATCCATGAGGTCATTTGGACTCATGGCACTATTTTTGATGCATATCCCATGAGTTTCAAAAATGTGAAATGCGTGTGTACCAATTATGGGACTGTAGATAAAAAAACTAGATATGTTTACTGCCAGCTTGAGAAGCGCATGCCTTTACACTTGTGAATGAGCAGAAAACAAGAGAAGGAAGCCTCTGTATGATCTGTTTCTGGCATGTGCAGTTTCCCCCTCCCTCTGGCTTGCTTCCGTGCACAGAAGCAGCAGATGGGTCTGGACCAGCACCCACATCTGATTTCTGCCAGAGCAGCAGAATGGCTGCAAAACCAGTGTCAATGATGAGTTGAGTCTCGGACCATCACTGATACCAGCCTTTGTTCCCTTTGCACATAAGCACCTGAAGGTACATTTTAGTAGCTGATTTTCAACTCTTAAACATAGCAAGGTCAAAGTAAGGAGGGGGGGGTTGTGCAAGATATTTTTTTCTTTTTCCCTCCCATACCCTACCTTCAGTGCTTTAGGGTTGCTGTCTGTTCTCCAGTCATACTCCTTTGTAAGGGCCGCCCCCACAAAATTTGCAAAGCTGCATCACAAACATTTGACTCGCGGTGCGTGCACAGATCATATTGGGGCCCGCACACCCCATGACATTGTGCGCACAAGATATAAAGCAGGCAGATCTTTTGCCTTCCCCTTGTGTATTTGGATGAGCGCAAAATGTCTGATTCCTACACCTGGCTCGGGCCGCCTCCTCTCCTCCAAAAATGTGAGATCTGCCTTTTGTATCTGACACGCATTATCAGGGTGTGCACGTCATGATTAAACTCGCACAGTGCGAGTCAAACTACGGCGATTTCTGCGGCCAAGTGTGTGAAGCTGCTTTGACTTGATGTTGGCCCCAGAAATCAGTTTGACTAGCGCTGTGCGCCTGATCATGTTGGCATATGCTTCCCGATGACGTCACTCATGCCAGGTCCAAAATAGGCAGATATTGTGGAGAGGAGGCTGTCCGAGCAGTGTAGGAATTTGAGTGTCCTCTTATTCAAAAACATGAGACAAAGGCACAAGATCTACCTGCTTTGTATCTGGCATGCAGAATTACGTCATTGGGATGTGCGAATCGGTGTGATCGGCACATGGCCCCAGTCACATCAGTTTGTGATGCTGCTTTGACTTAAAGCCATAGCTTGCCACTTACATACAAGTTGTAAAAGTGTACAAACCCTTTAAACCACTCCAAACATTGTTTATCCAATTCTGCATTGTGAAGTGGTGAGAGGATCCTCTGGGTTTAAACCTTTTGCTCAAGTGATTTGGCAGGACTGATCACAGCCAACAGGTGTGTGTGTATATAGAGCTTTAGTTTAACGATATAAACTTTCTTCTGATCATCTAATGATGTTTTTTTGTAGATGGAGGTTCCTGTGAAGAAAACACCAGCCAAAAAGACAACCACTCCAGCTAAGGCCACACCAGCAAAGAAAGCAGCCACTCCTGCTAAGCCTGTGATAACTCCAGGCAAGAAAGGAACACCTGCAGGAGCTAAGAATGGCAAACAGGCAAAAAAGCAGGAAAGTGAAGATGAAGAGGAAGATTCTGGTATGATTTTGATTTGGATGATATACGTGTTAGAATGTCCCTCCACCCTCCTTGTATCCTAACTGTTTATTTTATTTAAGATGAAGAGTCTGAGGAGGAGCAGAAACCTGCTAAAACAAAGCCTGTAGCCAAGAAAGAAGAGTCAGATGAGGATGAAGAAGGTATGTGTTAAAAGCAAAGTTAAGTATCTGGGTATGATCCTTTCATGAGTGCTTTTATGCTTAATGGTTTGTTTTTGTTTAGAAGAGTCTGAGGATGAGAAACCAGTTACAAAGAGGACACCTGCCAAGAAGCCTCCAGCTAAAGTGGCAGATACAAAGAAAGCTGCTGTAAAAAAACAAGAATCTGAAGATGAAGGTAGTAAGGCTTTATAACTGAATATTTTAACCAATTTGTTACAGGCATTTATGATGAGCTTTGTGGGACTTAATGCTGAAAACCTTGATGTCTTACATTTGCTGATATGCCATTATCCTTGATGTTTGAAAGTTGTCCCCTGAAATCGAGCACCAGGCTGTTTAGGTTGATGCTGAATTAAGTTTTCTTGTCCTTAAACACTTTAAAGGACAACTCCACCCTCATTAGAACATCTTTTAGAAAATGTTGATGTATCCTAGTTTGTCCTATGAATTCATTACTGTATGCCTGCTAAGCTTCTGGATTCCTCATGGAAACTGAGCAATATAGAAACCTGTACTGAGCATGGGCATGCTCAGAAGAGGCAGACAGGATTGACATTCAGTCATTGACTGTCATAGCAACTGTCAGTTATAGTTTTGACAGTTGGTAGAATCAGGAAGCAGAAACAGGACATTGTGCAGGATTTCAGGTTTCAAACTTAGTTTAGAGTTTTGGGGGTTACCTGTATAAGTTCATTTTGGGGCTGGACTTGCCCTTTAAATGATCAGAGTTAATGAGTATCAGAATTGATCAAGTTGCTACACTTTGGCAGAACCCTTCTGCTAAGAATTATGGTGAACTTTGTCTTTTCAGAATCGGAGGAGGATGATGATGATGAAGAGGAGGAACCAATGGAAGCAGAGCCTGTTGGAAAGGGAAAAGCTCCTGCTAAAGCTGATGATGATGATGAGGAGGACGATGACGAGGAAGATGATGATGATGATGATGATGAGGAAGAAGGTAGGGGTTGTTTTTTTTTACTTTTGGCAGGACTTGTTCTTTTTACTTTAATATTCACATTTAACTTTTATGTTTAGAAACCACAAAAGAGTCCTCAAAGCGCAAAAAAGATATGCCAAAGAATAAAAATATTCCTGAAGCAAAAAAGCAAAAGACTGATGCTGCGTCAGAAGGTATTTACTGGCGAATTGCCTTATTTAAATGTATTTTGTTTAGTCTTGGGTTTGGCACTTAAAATCGTTCCTTAAGAAGTAAAGTTTAAATTCTGGTCTTACCACTGAATAATTTGCATAAAAAAACTTTTCCTTCAGGCAATTGCTAGGGTTCAATGCATCTGCATTGCTACTTACACCTAATGGAAATGTCATTTTCAGGTTTGTCTGTCTTTGTTGGCAACCTTAATTCATCCAAGGATTTTGAGGAACTCAAAGATGCCTTGAGGAAGTTCTTTACGAAGAATGATTTATCTGTTCAGGATATAAGGATTGGTAGTTCAAAGTTAGTATCTTTTTAAGTTGTCTATTGTAAAGTGTATTGTGTGCAGTGTCAGATTCATTCAATTTGTTTTTTTACTTTAGAAAATTTGGATATGTTGATTTCTCTTCTGAAGAAGAGGTGGAAAAAGCTCTCAATCTAAGTGGCGGGAAAATTCATGGCTCTGAAGTGAAAATTGAAAAGGCTATGACTTTTGACAAAAACAAAGTTGTTGAAAACAAGAAGGGTATGCAGTTTCCTATTTATAAATTATACTAATTTGCTTTGTAATTCTTCTGTGTTGGTAATTCCCTGTCTGAAGTGAAATCTGCAGGTTAACAGATATTTGGTTAACCTGCAGGTTTTCACTCCAGTTGTCAGCTGTTAATATAATGTGTATGGTTCATAGTTTCATTTTCTTTCTTGATGACTCAACCTGGGGGAGTGCTGCATAGATAGATCTCCAGACACTTTCCCTCTAACATGTTCTGGAAAGCAATAAGTGGTCAAATCATTGACCCATATTGATTTGCAAACTGGTCTGCACATGAGATCTCAAATTTACAATTTGATGCATGTGAATTTCTCTATTTTCAGGCCAGTGTATGGCCACATTAAATAGTGGTTCCTGGTAAACTGTCCCTTACATGAGGTGCATAATGAATTGCCTGTTCTATCTTTGAAACAGACCTACATGTCTGTCTAGTTATTGCAGCGAATGCAAATGTTCATTCCCCCACCCCCTTTCATTAGAACAAGTTTGATCTTTGTAATTTTCTTAGAACTCCTAATTTGCAAGTAACAGTTCTGTTAAAATATTTTGATTGCTTATTGATTCCAATGTTTTTTTATTTCCAGAAAGAGATGCTCGTACATTATTTGTTAAAAACATCCCTTATAGCACAACAACTGAAGATCTGCAGGACATATTTGAAAATGCTAAAGATATCAGAATACCTGTTGGCAAAGATGGAGCAAGTAAAGGGTAAGCTTGCTGTTATATCTTAACACTAGTGGCAAATGTGATGGTATATTTGCTCTTAAATACTGGATGTTCACTGTGCAAAATATTCTAAAACTGCCTGCAATTAAGAGGACTTCTTTTACAGTATTGCATATGTTGAATTCAACACTGAAGCTGAGGCAGAAAAAGTTCTTGAAGAAAAACAAGGTGCAGAAATGGAGGGTCGCTCTCTCTTCATAGACTTTACAGGGGATAAGAGCCAGAGTTCTGCAGTCAGGAGAGCAGGTCTGTATTTGTTTCCAATCTTGTTACTTAAACTATTAAGTGCAAAATTTGGGCAACTAGTTTTTTGGGGTTTTTTTATTCATTCGGTCATCCCAACCCTCAGGGTAGCTTTAGTTTCTTTAAATTCTTCATATATAACACAATATAAATCAGGCCCTCCCCCCAAAAAAAAAATCTTGTACACATACAATCAGTGATTCAAATGGACATCAGTGTATCTCATTGTGGTGTATATACTGAACTAGACAAAGTGCAGTCTGTGAAATAAGATATATACAAGTCTGCACATCAAACTTATAATAGTATAAATTCATAGATATACAAAAAGTGAGGCTGCATTACCAACATATATTCCGTAAAGTACAATTTAACATTACAGCACCATGCTGTAAAGTGCCTAGTGCATTGCTACATTTAATAAAACAAGCTAAACTGAAATGTATCGGGACAACGAGCTGTTTCACTTTTTGAAGATTCTCTCAACTACAGCTCTCAGCTAAGCAGGGGAAGAGAAGAATTTTAGGTACAAATATAAATAACAATTGGCAAACTTAGATAACGGTTGAGTAAAAAAAAAAATTTGCATCACTTGTCCTACTTTCCTCCCTGCCCCTCCCTTTAGCACACTGCTACTTTCTTCCACAGCTTGCTTGCAGTCTATTGGCTCTGGAAGGGAGGGGGCGTGATTATTGGAGTCAACATGTTGGCACATTTCAAGTATTTTCAACTGAGCATGCCGTTTTTTGCTTTTGGGGGATGAGGGGAGGGAGACTACACAGCATGGTACAAATTTCTGCCATTGAAGAAACTAAGCGGCACAGAACCATTTTAGGTCCTTACTCTTTACACTTCAGTGAGGGTAAAATGGTTTTGTTTCAAATTAACTTTGGGACAGTCTCTTTACAGATAACAATGTAGACTTTTTTTAATTCTTTCTCAAGGAGAGTCCAAAACACTTGTTGTAAACAACCTGTCGTATAGTGCTACAGAAGAGAGTCTGCAAGAAGTCTTTGAAAAAGCAACATCGATAAGGATTCCTCAGAACCAGGGGAGGTCTAAAGGGTGAGTATGAGAATTAAAGGCTTTGGCTGCTGACATGTTATATTCTGTATAGAAACTACTTACAGGCTGCAGCCAGAGATGAGACTGCTCATTTTAAAGGAAAGGCAATTACCTTTAATTTCACAAGTTAAGCCAGATTGAGGCTGGTCACAATGCTTCATGCAGGAAGTAATATTCCTGAACCTTTCTAACAATGACTTGAAATTTTAGCTAGACGATTTAGGGTTAATTTCTATGGTCTGGCATCATACTTTTGAGGTACAACATGGTTGGTTTTTCTTCCTGCCTCGATCCCAGACTTCTGTAAGATATTCAGTTATGTAGTTGATTTAGTTATTTCCTTTGTAATTGTTTATTGATTAGTTCTATTTCTGGACCTATTTGAGAAGTGCAGATTTTATTATGGCTGATCTTTAGGCTCTAAATCTGTTTTTTTTTTTTTTTTTTTTTTTGTTGCAGTTTTGCATTTGTTGAATTTTCCACTGTGGAAGATGCAAAGGAGGCAATGGATTCTTATAACAACACTGATATAGAAGGAAGGTCCATCAGACTAGAGTTCAGCCAGTCTGGTGCTCAAGGGGGCGGCAGAGGAGGTATGTTGGCATTTCCCAGGTTCTCTTTAGAACAGCACATGTTAACGTTCTGTACAAGACTGAGATGATGACTTCTAATCTGAGAATTTTGTGATGAAAACAAACAATCTCTAGATAGTCAAGTACTGATCCTGCAGCTGAACTTGTTTCTGTTGTTGGTTTAATTTGCAGTCTTTAATACAAATTGTTTATTTCCACTATATTCTAGCAAATTCTAAAACCCTTTTCGTAAGAGGTCTGTCTGAAGACACAACTGAAGAAACCTTAAAAGAAGCATTTGATGGCTCTGTTGGTGCCCGAATAGTAACAGACAGAGAGACTGGTGCATCCAAAGGGTAAGCAGAAAAGGATGCTTTTACCATAAGTTGCCAAATTTCTTAAACTTGTTTGTATCTTACTGAACTTCTCAATGAGCTCCATCCTGCCCTCAATATATGGCAGCATATGGATTCGCAAGAGAAGAATATTAAAGCACATTTGTGACCTGTAGCATTCCTGTTTTCTACATATCGGCATCAAAGGCCTTTATTGTGCAACATTGTTGTCTGGTAAATTACATAAAGTACCTTTTATTGACAAGTATAACTAACTCCCACTTCTTTCCTAGGTTTGGGTTTGTAGACTTTTCAACTGCTGAAGATGCAAAAGCAGCCAAAGAGGCAATGGAGGATGGTGAAATAGATGGCAACAAAGTTACTCTGGACTTTGCAAAACCTAAAGGTGATAACCAGCGTGGAGGCCGTGGAGGATTCGGCAGAGGAGGGGGATTTAGAGGTGGAAGGGGAGGATTTGGTGGCAGAGGAGGTGGCCGTGGAGGTTTTGGTGGCAAAGGAGGTGGAAGAGGTAGAGGAGGATTTGGAGGTAAGGAAAATGATCAGTTTAAACACTTTTTTTAGCAGAATTTTTTAATAACTTTTGTATTTTTCTGGTTTTAAGTCTGCAGGACTTAAGTCTGGTTTCTTGGAAGTTTACCTTACTGTTAAAGGAATAGTTTACTCCCAAAGTGAACTGCTTTTAATGTTTTGATTGACGCCCAGGAGGTTAAGGAGCCTCCCTTTCTTCAGTTAATAGCTCAGGACCCAATATTATCCCGGGCTTCAATTAAGGATTAATTCACTTAAGGAGTGAACTATTCCTTTAAAGCTCTAATTCTCAAGCTATACCAGTCACATAGGTCCCCTCTTATATTTCCTGGAAATGTGAACTGCATTTTACACCAAATTAAAATGTATAATCCCTTCTGGTGGTAAACGTAACTTCACAATTGATTTTAAAATACCCACAAAAAGAAAAAGGAATCAATGCATTTTCAGATATATTAGGGCCATACTTTCATACATGCAGAATTTCTGGTTTTTTTCTGTACAACCATTTTAGAAACTGATTTTGCTGGAATTTATAAATGAAGTACAAAATGTTGCTTAACGTCTGTCAAAACAAAAACAAAAGTGGAACCTCACACTTGGCTTCATTCAGACAATGCCAGCAAATGGAGCCAATGCACAGCATTAAGACTGTACACACGTCAGGCTAATAACTTTTGAAATGGTCCAAACAAAATAAACTGTTCACACACAGCTTGTTTTCATTCTGCTAGAAAATACTGCATTCAATGTTTTTTTTTTTTGTTTTTTTTTTCTGGCTGCAAACATCTGGACATGCAAGTAAAATGCTGGGGAAGTTTGTGAACCTAGCATAAAGGATACAAATAAAGCTATTTAGCACCAATCTGAACCATAAGTGCAGAAATCTTTGATCGGATAACAGGATTGTCTTAAAGTCCGATTTACTGCTCAGGTCTAAAGCTGGTTTTACCCTAATCTTGCTAGTAATAACCTAATGAAAATGATTGCCCCATTGTGAAAGTAGATTGATATGAAATATATGGTCTCAAAAGATGCTCTTGATAAGAAATGGTATAAAGAAATATTGCCAAAATACACTAGTTCATACATGTTGGTAAGGTAATGTCACAAAGCTTTTTAAAAACATCCAAAGTAAAAATGTTAAATGGTTGACTTGTCATTCTTCACTAAACAGTATATTGTTAATTTGTGTAGCAGTATTTTTATTGTATTGAATGTTGAGCTATTTTAGAATGAGGTCACTTTTTGGCTACCATAGTCAAACATAGTGGTGCCTAGCAATGTGGCTTGCAATTTTTTGTAACACCTTTCAAATTTACTTTTATCTAGGAAGAGGAGGTGGAGGATTCAGAGGTGGAAACCATGGCCAGGGAAAGAAGATAAAGTTTGACTAAGCAGTTCTAATATCCCCTTTAAACCTCAAGCCATCTCCCTGAAAGGACTCTGATAGCAGAAAGGGGGAAGTGTTTTCCCTTCCTAAACATCTCTAGTCTTGGCAGAGCCTAAAGTGGACATTCCAATGTGGAGAAACTTTTTTTTTTTTTCCCTGTTACCACCTGGATACCAAGTCATTTCATGGAAGATGTGACTGCTTATTTGTCCTTATACAGACTTTTTTGTTTTTGTTTTTTTAAACTCTGAAAAGAGACCCAATATGAACTTGTCAATTTCTTGTTTTACCCACTGTACAAATATTTTCTTATTGATTCCTGTAGTATTTTGCTGTAAATGCAGAATGTTATCGGTTTTTGCTTCAGCCGCCTGTCTTGTTCAGATTAAAGGACCTCATCTGGTTACCAGTTTTTTTTAGTATAACTGTTTCTAGATTCTCTACAATTATGCTATTGCTTGAATTGTTCCCTCAGTTTAATATTGTAGCTTGTTTGGTTATTTAATGTGAAGTAGATGGGTTTTAAAGCTGAATGAAAGCTTTGTAAGGCAGATGTGATTTTGGTACAAGCATGCCCAAACTATGGCCTTCAGATATTTGAGAAACTTCCCAGAATTCCCTAGCTGCCCTCTGCAATTTCAAAGCAAATGTATTGCAAAACTGGCAGTTGAAGTTTTTAAAACATCTGCAGGCTGTGCATACATCTAAGTTTGGGCTTTCTTATTTTTTTTTTTTCCCTGCAGGTTTATTATATTGGCAAACATCCTTACAATCAAAATCAGTTTGTTCAAAAGCAAATTCAATTGGTACTCTGGGGCAAATTTCTTTGGTTGTGCTAAAATGTGTTAACTATGCATTGAGTTTTGTTTTGCAGAAGCACCTCAAATGCCTAGCTGTTAAGAACTTGCTGGTATTTCAAATGTCCTTTAACTCCTACCTGGTAATAGATTGAATGTTTATAGGTAAAAAGTGTGGGTTTTTTAATAGACTTTAACCTATTTCTTTAGTAGTTGGAAGAACTTAACAGACATTTTGAAAAGGTCCCTCTGTAAATGAGTAGCTCTGTTTGTGGGGGGCTATGTTTTAGTGACCCTATTTTTCTCCCTTTTTAATGACTGTAAAGACTTTTTAAATAGACTTTAAATGTTTAATACAGTACCACTTTGTTTTCAATTGTTAAGTTATAAGTGTGAATGCTCAGTTTATAAATTACATGCGAAGGACAAAATAAAATAGAACAGTGCAGGTTTAAAAAAAAATACAGCTCTGTTCAGTTATCGCTGTTGGCACTAAAGTAGAAGTTAATAATAGTCTGGCCATATATATTTAAAATCTGAGGGTACTTGACATGTGTTCTGCAAACCAGGGCCTTATGGCATAGTATAAATATTTAAAAACAAATGGTGATAACCCAAAAGCAACAGTTTGTTAGTTTACCTTTCTTTATTAAAATGGCTACATGATTAGACTGGGCCGCACTAGCTCTTTTGCGTTCAATTGTGCCCGTGATGTTCGCTAAAACTAATTGCGGGAATGTGAAAATTCCTGTGATTTCCGTTGCGCTTCTGTTTGCATTTTGAGTTACACGCGATTGTGCAAAAAAAGGTTTGTTACTTTGTAAATAGCAAAACGCGCCTGAATGCACAAATTACGAGCGATAACGCTTGTGATTTTGTGCACTGTAGTTTGGCCTAAGTGCCAAGGTTTTTTTTTGCCAGAATAGATTGCTGAACTTAGGTGTACATTGGTGACCAAAAACATTTTACTAATTTGTCAGTGCAAAACTGCTTCTAATCTTGAGGGAGTTGTACAAAAGGACAGGATTTAATTGAAAGCCTGTTTTTGATGCAGGTGTACAAGGGTCATTTCCAAAAAGTAGTAATCATTAAGTTGGATACAAATGAAGGGGTCTCCTCTATGCCTAGCAAATGTATATTGTAGCTGACAATATGTTCATGTATAGGCATTTGATCTGCCTGGCTAAATTCCCATGCACAAATTGTTGTAACAGGTATGTTACCAGTGACTGGCAGAGGCATCTTCTAGTCTGGGGTAACCTTCAAACAGGTGTACCTTAAGCACACAAAGTAAGTATTTTTTAAATACCCAATTTAATTGTTTGGGATTCCAACATTTATCATAAAAGTAGCCAAATGGCTAGTGAATTAGTTAATTGGAGAGAAGCACCCTTATAGGCTAGGCGACACTAGTGTTAAGCACTTGTTTTGCAATCTGCACATGGTAGACCAGCTGGGTCTCACTGAAGAACCCTTAAGCCTCATACACATGTTGGATACTTTTTGTACAATACAGCTGACGGATGTTTTATGACATTATCGTTAATCCTCATAATTGAAATGACATCTGTACACAGCAACACTATAGTCGTTAGATATAGACGTTTGTACATATCGTAACGTTTGCATCATCGCGCAATTACGAAAGCAGAGCATGCGCCTTTAATATATATTTTTCCGTAGCATGTTAACAATCTGCAGACCATGTACAACTATATGATAATTGGCAGAACAAATCCGCCCGGCTGATCGTCGGGAAAAGCCAACATTAGTTGACGGTCGTTGGTCTTTGACTATCGTCGATGCTAAATTTTTGTACGAATATTGAGCAATTGCTCGTTCGTCAGCTGCATCGTATGACCATTATCCAACGTGTGTACGAAGCTTAAATGGCAAACAGATTGGTCTCCCTATCACTAGGATCTTTAACCATGGATGACATGGCCAATTTGGTAAAATTGGTAATACTTTTTATTTGGGAAATTGATATCTTCCTCCAATCTCTGGATATCATTGGTATTGGAGGAAATATGTAGGCATTTAATCTATTCCAATTATGGGCTAATGCATCTGTCTGTCTTGCTGTAATGTCTGGAAAATTAACTTCAACTTCCTGTTTGTCTCTGAGGCAATTAAGTCTATGGGAGTCCCAACTTAGACATGACCATCTGAAAAAACCTCATTTAGGGCACGGCCACACTGCGCCGCAAACACTTTTACATGAGCGATTCCGTTGCGTTTGCCCGAATGATTTCTTTTGAGATACGAAATAGCATGTGTTGCGATTGCTGTGTTAGAAAAAAATCACAAAAAAACTCTCCGTTAGTGTGACCTAGCCCTAGACTGCATTCTGTATGTCTTCCGGGAAAGACAATCTGCTTTCCTGGAGACTCAGTAAGTATAGGGCGTTTAATTGTATCCGGTTTCTCTGGGCCCAAGTCATAATCTGCTTCATTAGTCTGGAACTCTACAGTTTCTGACAAAAGTCTTGTCGCCTGTGTATTTTGCAGTAACTCCTGCCATTAACCTGATTTTTAATTGATCAATTGGTGTTGGAAATAGCTCATATGAAAAGCTAAAGCCCTCCCAAATAATATTAAATGTACTGGTAAAAAATAGTTTCACTGAAAAAAAGATTTATCATTTAATCAAGACAGAAAGGTCAAAATGTTGCAAGACTAAAGTGTAGTCGCCTATACAGAAAATGATCTACTTTACAGCCAATCCAAAAATATGTCCGCAAATTAAGTAGTGGTGCTGTGAGATCCAAATTTAATATCTTGTATGATTTCCATTAGCTTGAAGGACAGCATCCATGCAGTTTGGCAAGGATTCATACAATTTATTGATGAAATCATCAGGAATAGCCAAGAAAACAGTCTTGCATGCCTCCCAGAGTTCATCAATATACTTTGGTTTCGTCTTCCATGCTTCCTCTTTCATCTTACCCCACATATGCTCAATGATGTTCAAGTTCATGCTCCAGGATTGGGCTGGCCAATCCTGGAGCATCTTGATCTTCGCCTTAAGGAACTTTGATGTGGATATAGAAGTATGTGATGGAACACCATCCTGCTGCAGAATTTGGCCTTTTTTATGTTTGGGAATATATGAGATAGCTAAGATTTCTTTGTATTTTAGACTATTGATGTTGCCTTCCACCCTGCAAATCCCTTGCACATACCCATACTGTAACACCAGACTATGATTTTGCCTCCACCAAACTTCACTGTTTTCTGGGTAAATCTCTGCTCCATGCGGGTTCCAGTAGGTCTCCTACAAAAAAATCCACCTTTTGCCACTTTTCCAGCTTCCATCCTTTAAGCAGGCTGTGGGACTTGGCAAATGCCACACGGTTTTTCAATTGTCTTTTGTTTAGTGCTGGCTTATGGGCACTGATTCAACAATGGAGGCCATATTGAGACAGAATCTGACAAACTGTTCTGGTTGACACAGGGATTTCAGTTGACCAGGTCTCCTGGAGCCCTGCTGCAATTGAAAATGGGCTTGCCTTGGATTTTCGAGCCAACAAACCGTCCTCTTGAGCAGTTGTCTACCTGACTGGAGAAGTTGTCAAAAACTTCTCCAGTCTCTTCAAATCTTTTCTTTATCCTCTGAACTTGACTCTGAGAGACATTGAAGGTGTGCGCCACATCAGCAGTGGATTTGGTCTTCAGCCTCTTGATAATCAACACTTTAGTCTCAGGGTGAATCTTAGGCATGTTTGCAGAGGTCTATTTGCAGTTGATGTTAAGGTCTAGTGTACTGGGGTTCTTTTTATACACACCTGACACCTAATTGATCCATTATTAGTTACAGGTGAAGCCCATATGACAGGCAACAACACTTATGTCTTTGCAAAAATTTACTCAGTGGGCTTTACCAAGCTGTGAATATTAGAATACTTTTTGTTAGTTAAGTTTTGCATTAAAACATTACAAAAGCAGTTTGGGGTGGCTTGAGCGAGCATGAAGTAGGACGCAGAATACAGGAGCTCCGTCCGTCTTCCCTCCTTTAAAACATAATCCTGAGAGGTACGAGATAGTGGAAACGTCCCCAAACATCCTATCACCTCCCTAAACTGAATGACCCGCAATCGGGACAAAAAAGCCATGGCAGCGGCAGCGAAACTCAAGAAATTTGAACACACAAACCGGTGGTCTGAGACGCAACACGTGGCGCCGCCATCTTCCCCCCTCCGCATGGCTGAGGCCCAACCTAAGGCACCCGCACCTGTGGACGAGCCGATCCCTCCGGATATTTCACCGGAGCTTCAGACCCTCCAAACCCGCTTGCTGGCTGCTATTCAGGATAGCAAATCCACACTGACGATGATGATGGAGGAGGTGAAAGTCGACATCAGCCGGCTCCGACATGACCTGCAGACGGTACGACAGAGATGCACGGAGGTTGAGGGCCGCGTTTCCACTTTGGAAGACTCAGTGGCCCCGCTGACCCCTAACTTCACCCGCCTACAACAACAATTGGATACCTACTACCAAAAGTCAAAAGACCTGGAGAACAGAATGAGGTGACATAACCTCCGCTTCATAGGTATCCCTGAGGGAGCCGCCGTCGAGGACTTTATGGAACGCTGGATTTTACCAAATTTTGCAGAGGCGGGCCTCTCACCTACCTTTTCGGTGGAACGGGCACATCGGATACCGATGCGGGCCCCACCGCCGGGGTCTAGGCCCAGGCCCCTGATAGCCAGAATACTAAGCGCCAGAGATAGAGACCGAATACTCCACTCCAACCGAGACCGTGACCAGCTTCGTATAGATGGCTCAACAGTGCTAACATTCCCAGACTTCTCCGCGGATCTGCAAAAAAAAAAAAGATCTCCATGACCTTCCCCGCGCGATTAAGAGTGGAGGCCGATAATCGCTCCATGTTCTTCGAGAATGCAGAGGAATGTACAAGCTGGCTGGACGCCCAATCCAAGGGAAGGAAATCAAGGCAAGGCTCCCCAAACCACTAAGGTACAAGTGCAGCTACCCTCTCCGAGACTCCATGCTAACTACACTGACTAGAAATACTATTTAGTCTATAACCCCGGTCCTGAGGCCAATACACCCTTTGCTCCCCGTAAGCTCTCACAACCACTAATTGGTGCTCTACCTGCTTAGTATCCGATAGGTAAGCCCGTCCAGTTGGACTCAAAATAAGTACGCCCTAGTCCACAAACCGGTATGAACATAAGGTGAATTACTGCTACTCTCTCCGGGCCCCACTAATTTACATACCCCCAAAGACTGGGTTATTTCCCCTACATACCAGAATCCCAATGCGAGACTTATGCCTAACAAACCTAGGATCTGTAACCCCTGAGACAGCCGATATATGGAAACAATATCTTGAACTGATGAGATATATTCTGGATGTCCCTGGTCCCACGAATCTGAACATACCTATAACAGGGACCCTCTTGCTCTGTTTGATACCGGAGACAGCACTGGTCAATGCAGAGCACCACTTGAAGGGAGACAGTTAAAAACTGAAATAATGTTGGCCCTACAGTACCAAATGATATGCTCCTGATAATGTTTTACACAACATAATATAAATGCAAAAAAACAAGTATGGTATACGCCTGTGCATTTACATATGTACCTATGGCGTGTTATGTTTACATGATTTGGTTGCTTTGCCAAATATCTATAGTGGTGATATGTCCCCTGAGGTAAGGGGAAATGCACAGATATTCACAATATGAACAAAACTAGCGTCTCGAATCAATATGATGGATAACCAGTGATCCCAACTTTTATAATTTTATATGTTGATGGTTTTGAATAATATGCTAAAAGAAAAGGAAAGGGGGCTAAATAACTGCTGGATAGATGGGAAGAGAGCTACCTACTGTAAATATTGTCTAAGTTTTATTTAAAAACTACAGCAAACCACATACTGGTTCAGTCAAAGTTTCCCAAGAAATGTCCCTCCCCTCCCCCCCCTTTTTTTCCCCTCCAGTACCGAAGGTTATTTCACTGATGCGAGACATATTTCACTGGATGTAAAAGAAATCCCTACCGGATATATTACCTAGAATATGTTTAACCCAAATGCTGTCTAATGTATAAAAAGACTAGTTAGATTTAGATTCTTGAATATTATACCACTGATAAGGTCATACAAGGCATAATATAAACGTTGAAATAAGTATGATATAAGTATGAGTATATGTATGTGGGTTTGGGGTTTATGTTGTGGCTGCATGGCTCGGATACGCCCCCAAATGTCAGAAATAAGTTGTATCCCCCTTGATAAGCAAGAGGTAACAGACGGATATTTATTGGATATGACTCAAGCAGGCGGCGTGGCCCAGCATGCAGGATAGCCGGGGACCACAACCCTTACAACTCTATATACCAGTAAGTAATACCCTAGAAACGGTTCTAAACAACTGCTAGATAGATGGGTAAATCTAATCTAATGTTTAACTCAAACGTCCTGCACTATATAATATTGAGAAATGCCAATACGTATCACCTATATCTAGTTTACAATAAACATCAGACTAATGCATATATAGATTAAAGTCAATCTCCACCCCCTCTCCCCCCGTCTTTTTTTCCCCCCAAAAAAAACATGTAATAGACTAATAGACAAACCGCAATTTCTAAGCTAACTACATATTTACTATGTTCTAATGATGAAGGCCTGCCCATAGACAGCTGGACAAGAAGGAAACTAAGTAGTGCCCCCTTCTCACCCCCCCTTACAAAATAAAGACAATCCACTATCTAGATACCTATACCATCTCGCTCGTTGTGAAGATGGCGGACATGCTCGTTAATGGCTTTTCATTGCACTAACCATGTGCTGCCCCATTCTAAGGGACATTTTCATATATGTTTGCTAATGTTTTTTATTTCTCAAATGAGTAAAAGTTGCTTACGTTTTTTATATTATTCTAAATGTCTGCAAAAATGTGATCTAAATACTAACATAGGAATGTGCTATTTTGCTTGTACTGGCCTATTGCCCCCTCCCCTCCTTTCCCTCCTTATCTGTGTTTTGCTGGCCCGTGGGGTCCCCCCAGGCTCGACCGGAAAGAATATATGACCCCCCAACACAAATATAGGAGATAACAATAAGCAAATCAAAATCCTATAGTGGAATGTTAGAGGGCTGAATAGTTCCCTAAAGAGACTTCAAGTATTTGATAGAATTCAAACCCTTCGTCCAGATGTCGTATTTCTCCAGGAGACTCACATAACACAGGACACCCAAAGATGGTTAAACAAGCCATGGGTAGCGTGGGCCTCACATAGTATGCACACTACATACTCAAGAGGAGTCTCGATTCTGATTCGGTCCACTTTAAGGTTTAATATCAAATCACAGAAAGACAACGAGGGAAGGTCTATATGTGTTGCTATGACAATAGAAAACACGCTGTACGTGCTGATGGGCATCTATAACTCCCCCCCCCCCCCCTGCAACGCCTCTCCGTTACAGAGAATGATTTCCTTTGCACTTGGTTACCCTAATGCCTCTATAATATGCATGGGAGACTTTAATATGCTTATGTCAAACAAGAAAGATAGACTCCCGATCCTTCAAACACCCTCCACGGAAACGGAAAATACCCTTTTAGCCCGAACAATGACAGAACTTGGCTGGACGGATATATGGCGTGTTAGAAACCCTTCATCTGTTTACTCCTGCTATTCACCTACACACACTGTTTTGTCCAGGCTGAATTATTTTTTTGTCAATGAAACAGTGGCTCCTAACATCAAACACATAACATATTACCCTAGGGTAATATCTGATCACTCCCCAGTCATGCTAGAATTCACAAAGCAACCGATCACTAAGAATACATCCCTTTTGGCTCACGCTCATTCCAGAGGATGACTCACTGGGGGACAATTTCCAATTTTACTTTAAACTAGACCATGACTCCACCTCGAGAGATATAGTATGGGATGGATTTAAAGCATACGCCAGAGGTATGCTGAATATCACAATCAATATACTCAAAAAACAGTCCAGGACCGAGGAAGAAACTCTGACCAACCAGTTACGAAATGCCAAACGCCTTGAAAGATGCATGGAGTCAATTACAGCGCCAATACAATATTCTACTTCGCAGCGTAAAATGTTCTTCCAAAAACAACATTTCTATGAACACGGCAATGTTTCAGCTAAACTCTTAGCTCGACTGACAAAAATAAATAATACCCAACAAACTATTATGGCCATTCAAAACCCAACAGAGAGACACCTCACCGAAACGGCAGATATACTCAAATCGTTTGTACATTATTTTCAGCTTCAATACACCTTGCAATCAAACTACTCTGAACACTAAAACATGGAATACTTGCAATCAACCCAGTTTTTCAACAACTCCAAGAGTCTCAGAGGCAAATGTTAGAGGCTGAAATATCATTTGAAGAAGTATCAGCGGCTCTGACAGAGATAGCCCTGGGAAAGGCATCTGGCCCAGACGGCCTACCGGCTGAATTTTATAAAAAATACAGAGAAATATTAGCAAATCAACTCCTCTCTATATTTAATAAAGCCTTTGAAAACCAAAACCTTCCCCTATCAATGATGGACGCTACAACAATATTAATTCTGAAACCAGACAAAAACCCTCTCGACCATCATGCATATAGACCAATATCATTGCTTAACAGCGATTACAAGCTTCTGGCAAAAATTTTGGCCAACCGCCTACAAAAAATTATATCCACAATTATACATCCCGATCAAACGGGTTTCATGCCGGGCAAGAGCACCTCTATAAATATTATGCATTTTCAAATTCACACACAAATAACGCATGACAAAATGGGAGATAGAGCAATAATGTCGTTGGACGCCTGCAGAGCTTTTGATTCAGTAGAATGGACTTTTCTGTGGGCATGTCTGCAAAAATTTGGTTTTGGCCCAAACTTTATACGTTGGATTCAGCTGTTATACAAATCTTCACGCGCCGCAGTCCGTATAAATGGGACCCAATCGGACTCGTTCCCACTGCAGAGGGGCACTAGGCAAGGGTGCCCCCGGTCACCCTATCTCTTCTCCATAGTCATAGAGGCCCTGGCACTCCAACTACAAGCCGATCAAAGAATTAAAGGGCTAAGTATCGGAGATAACACTGATTTAATTGGCATATATGCGGACAACATGATTTTATATCTTTCCGATACCAATTCCTCTTTAATCCGCATAGCCGAGATAATCGACAAATATGGCAATTTTTCAGGACTTTACATTAACTGGCAGAAATCCGCCTTGCGTCTACTTGATTCGGACAGGATAACCTTCTGGCAAATTCCAATTATCGACAAATTTAAATACCTGGGTATTTGGATATCGAAAACCCCCAAACTCTTTAAAGAATTAAATATCCAACCCTTGCTGAATACAATTCGAAGTAAAACTAACACATGGTCAGATTTACCTTTAAATCTAGCAGGCAGAATCAATCTGACAAAAATACTACCCAAAAATCTTGTATATTGTACAGCACTCTTCAATATATCTATCTAAAAAACTATTTACAGATCTGAATGGAATACTGACCTCTTATATATGGGCCCACAAGCTGGCACGCATCAAACTCAGTAAATTACAACAACCAAAAGACTCTGCAGGTCTTGCATACCCAAACTTCTGTATGTATTACCTGGCAGGAGAATTAAGATACATGATAACAGGGGTGTCCTCGGAAGCAACGGTATCACCAGTGGAACGAATGTTGAACACATACAGTTCAGGCTCTATACTATCCACTGTAGAAGAACCAGCTAAACGAAACACCCAGTTCCAATCTACACCCAGATGCATAAGTTATGGAAGGAAACCAAGGATTTATTAAAATATACAGGTACTCCCCCTGAAACAGCACTATGGCACAATCAATCCTACCCACAATTGGCGAATTTCTTATGTGCCAGGGACTGGGAAATCAAAGGAGTACACCGATTCGAACAGCTTATAGTGGGAGAGTATACGAACTTTTGAAGACCTTGCATCAGAATTCCAATTGCCAAAAAAAATTTTTCTGAAGATATTTACAACTCCGCCACTGTCTACACACTGAATATCCAGACAGGAAAATAATACTGACAAAACATCCAATAATCGGCATACTAAAGACCCAAGGTCTACAGGGACTGACCTCTCGGCTATACACCCGCCTTATCAATTCACAGACCGAAATGCAAAGCACCTCATTAATCCAACAATGGACTACAAATATACCGGATATCTCTGGAGATGAATGGGGAGAACTTGGCTCCTCACACACAAATGCTTCGCCAGCTATCAATAATAAACTTATACAACTGTATATTGTGCATCGGGCCTATCTATCACCTGCAAGACTGAACCAAATTTCAAACTCATACCCGAACAAGTTCCCTAAATGTGTCTATAATTTGTAAATGAAACACAGATGCAGATATGTTGTTAAAGGTTTTTTTTAATAAACTTGAGTTTAAAAAACAAAACAAAAGCTGTTTGGGGTAAAATGATCAATTTCTTGAAACAAAATCTGCATTAGAATTATTGTTAAGTGGCACTTCAGGTCTATTTGTACACAAGCGACAAGACTTTCGTCAGAAACTGTAGTGCCTCCTTGATTCTTTTTATACAGGGCTGCTAATTGATTGTTGGTCCTTATTTGCACCGGCAATCCTTGAAGCATGGACTCGAAGATTTTCAAGGCCTGGTGGATCACTCTGAGTTCCAACATTCCTGATGGCAGTGAGGAAAAATCTTTTCTTCATTGACCGTGGGCTATTGCAACTCCCCAACCCATCCGGATATACTTCTATCCATTCGGGCTCTTGAATGTGAACACCCACTTTCAGGTGACTTGGGATCATCCACAAACGTAGATTCTTCTTCAGGGTGTGATCTAACATGATGATTTGAGTGAGATCTTAATTTTTCTTGTCTTGATAATCACCCTGGGAAGAAAGCAGTGAATAAAATTTACTTACCTACTCTTGAATTGGAACAGGGAATATAGCTTCCTTGAGCAGGAGCTGCTTGACATATTCCTGATATATTTTTTCAGATCGAGTGGAAGAGGTGTCTGATGAACGTGTTGAATTCCAGATGGTACCCCCTGGAGACCACTGAAATCACCCACGTGTTTGTGATTGTCTTTGCCCCGCTGAAGTTTAATAGTGTTGGGGCTGGTGTTTTGAAATAACGAAAAAATTGTCTTCCTTTTCAGGCTGCGTTACTCGCATATTCCCTTCCTGGAAGATAATTCTTTGCATCCTCTCTTCTCCGGGATGAGAATTCAGAATAACGCTTCCAAGGCTAGAAAGGGTTAACTTCTGCACTCTCCTTTAAATCAATTCTAATGTTGCTGGGTGCTGCTAGTCGGCCATAGCCATTGGCCACTAACAAATATAACAAACATAGCGCACTCCAGTCTTTGGGGCCTGGGAAAAAATGTACTTCTTCCTCCTGTGGTTTTGGATATGATTCCTTCTAGTGCAAATAAACAGCCTTGTTCCTAAGGTAGCTAACACAAGAATATCTTGAAGGGGGTATTGGTATTCTATGACTTTATCCCATAGGGCTCTCCTGGCTGCTACGGAGAGTGCCATATCACAAGCCTGTATTTTTGTCAGTTTTGCAGATGTCTCTAGCATAAAATTGGCTGCCTGAAAACAATACAGAGTCAGAAGGCAATCGTTTCAACAATAGATACCATCCTCCTGATTCTGTATTGTTTTTAGGCATTAGTTGCCATTTAAATGGACAGTAATCCCCCAATTCCTTGGCACTCCAGATGTTTGGAAACTACAACTCCCAGCATGCTTTAGTTGCTGGGGGGTGTAGTTTCCAAACATTTGTAGTGGCATGCAGACCAGGCCCAAAACATGTTATAAATCTAGGGGGGTTTAATAACAAATATACGTGTTATTACCTGTATTGGGATTAGGGGATTTAAAGGGCATGTCCACCCCCAAAACTAAAATTTAACCCACTACTGGACCCACTCTGTAGTGTAATAAAATCGTTACCTTACATCCCTGCTCCAAATGGCTGCCCTACTATGCCCCTCCAAAGTCCCAAAAATTGACCACCATGAGCCTGGCAGAGTCCATATAGGACTCTGCCTCCTGTCTTTCCTGTGGGAGAATTTTGCCATGCGCACTGCAGCCTTCCCGTTTTGCTCTCCCTCCCAATAGCATAAAACCCCTTTGGTGTACTGCAGAGCTTCCTCCCCCAACCGCTAGTTTTTACAGAAACTCCCCCCGAACTCTACTTACCTTACCTCTCTCCCCCGTGTTCTCCACTGCCGGCAGCCGCGTCCGTGATTGGCTTCCTCTTAGCCAATCATGGACGTGGCTGCTGGTCCAGCCCCCTGCTTGCAGTTTCATGCAAGCAGAGGGCCGGGACAGTACGTCAGAGGAAAGAGGGATGGTAAGTAATGATCGGGGGAGTTTCTGTAAAAACTAATATAGCGGTTGGGGCTGGAGGAGGGAGTTCTACACTATACCAAAAATCATAAAATGGGGTGGACATGCCCTTTAAGTAAATGTCAATTCAGCATTTTTCAGCATTAACAAGACCCCTAATAGAGGCTGTTATGGTCCTTATATCCTATATCTGGATTGTACATCTATGTCTGTTTCCTTGTGTAAGTTTTACTTCTGCCCTTCTGTTTCTTGGACTACATAGCCTCCTCCTGAAAGTGAACTTTGTAAGTACCACGGGCCTGATTTCATGCAGTACACACAGACCATGTGATGATTGATTTAGGTAAAAAATCTATATTTCCTTATATCCATAGTCCCTCCCCTCATCTGATCCCAGGACTTCTATGGCTCCATCTACTCAACCCCATCATAGACTGGTACAGAAATAACCTTATTTCATGGAGTCCCTACTGTTTTGTGTGCTTACACATTCCTCTATGCTTAATTGTGCCTCTGTGTCTTGTGATAATAAGAATTTGAGGATGTATTTTGTATAAGATCCTCTGAAATGTTGCCTCAGCACCAATCTTATGATTGCCCCATTTACTTTCTGTCTGGTACCTTGCAATCTCGGGGACGTACATACCTTCTTTCTGCTTTTAAAACAACTGCAATGAAGGGGTATGTTAACGGAACACTCTCCACCCAACCCCTACCACACAAATTCACCAATCAGTAGCAACCGCGCATTCCACCATCTCCTCTCTTCTCGTGGGAGGCTCGCGGGAGTCGGCCCTCCAGTACCCCAGCCAGTGTCAAGTCAGCCATCCAGTTCACCAGCCAGTGTTAATTAGGGCTAGGCCACACTAGCGCGTTTTGCGTGCTTTTGCGCATGCGTTTTATGCTCTCAATTACGCCCCCGATTTTTGATAAAATGGAAATAGCGGGAACGGGAAAATTCCCGCGATTTCCCATGCGCATGCGTCCATTCGCATTATGGTTACGCATGCTTGGTGCGCTAATGCATGCGTTTCTATAACGGAAACCGGCAAAAACACATGCGCAAAATGCCCGCACAAACGCAAAACACACAAGAATCACGCACACAATCACGTGCGATAACGCAACTCCCAACTCCACAAACCACACCCTCTTTTTTTTTTTTCGGCACGCACAAAACATGATGCAGGAGAGATAAAAGGTGGGGTTCGGGGATGCCTTTTAAACATCCTGACCTACATGCAGCAGGGTACTAAACCCATTGTTGCCCACTGCCAGGTGTGGGCACAAGAAACAAATAACATCTGTTTGGTTGCTGCAGATTAATAGCACAGCAAACTTTTGCACCTCTTACTGCATCAGCTCATTGTCTCTTTCCTTAAGCAAACAGATGATAACAAACATGTAAGGTCACTTAGACCAGAACTTTAAAGCATATAACCGGAAATTATACCACTATTTCCCCTCCCCAAATAAGTGTTAAATGCAACTTCAGCCCTGGGGCTTCCATAATTAAACAATACACATCATTGTAAAGCAGTGGAGTAACTACCGCCCCCGACACCCCTGCAGGGGGGCCCAGACCGTAGGAGGGCCTGCCAAAAGCCTGTTACCTGTTTAAAAACAGCTGATCGTGCTTATGAATGAACCATATGCGCAATCAGCTGTTTAAAAGACCGGACCCGAAATTCTAGAACCAAACCGGAAGATAAAATGTCTCCACACGGGCTGTTTATCGTCAGAAACGTTAGTTCGTACACATGGGTTGCGGGACGGGACCCACGATCGCACGAACCTTAAAATCCCATTCTAGGAACACCTGCCCACTTCATGTGTGACCATCCTGCCAACTTAGATTGGATATCTAAAGAATTAAGGGATCAGATCATCAAATAAATGATAGTTGAAAGTGATAGAATTCTAGTTTACAGTAAAGGGCAATTAAAAAAAACATATTTCCCAGTTTTAATTATTCCTAACAACCAATCTCAAACAAGCTAAACTATAAGCTTCAATACTGTAATATTAAAGTGAGCAGGACAACAGTTGATTAACACACTGACATTAAGAGGACTCTCCTTAGCTGCAAGGGCGTCTATTTTCCTAACTCAGGGTTATGTGTTTTTGTCCAGCTGCTTAATTTATCCCCTCCCCATTGCATGTGCATAGAGGAAGACAGAGCAGAGAGAGCTGGAGATCCAGGTAGGTACAGTTTGGTCTGTCAGGTCACTGGATGTGAGAGGGACACATACTAAATTTGATTAGCTAGTTTGCAGTGACAGTAATGAACAACATTCACTCTAAGTCAGACATGCTGCATGTGTTTTCACTGAACTGACAGTGTAATATGGTATAATTAATGGAAACTGGTTATCCCACAGTATGGGGTAAAATGCTTTCTGATGTAATATTGGGTATGTGTGGCTTTCGGGACCTGTCATATTTTACATTAACGGCACAGGCACCCCTAGCTTTGTAGCATGAAAATTCCTTACCTTCTGAGTTCCCATGCATGCTAAGTGATTACAGCATCATGAGAACCCAGAAGGAAGAGGATTGTGGTGGGTTAAGTATTATATATCCCTGAGTTGTTTTTTGGGGGGAGGTGGGGGCGTGTGTCCCTAACCAACACACACCCCTGCACACATTTGTATACACAGCTACATAAACATACTAACAATGTTACACATACTGCTTCACACACACATATATACACAGGGCCACCATCCACGGTCGAGGAGAAGGGGTAACTCCTGTATGGGGCCTGGAGAGTGAGGGGGAAAAAAATCTGCAATACTGCATTCACCACACATGAGCTCAGTTCCAAGATGGAGAAGTGAAATGGGACATGTGCTTCCTGGATTTCCTTGTGTCTGCTGCATGACTTTGTCAGGAAGTGGGTTTACTGTCTATGGGGGCAATACAGGTCAGTGTGTACTGTTAGACATGGTATTTTATATATACAGCAGTAACTGTATGGGGCTAGTAATCCCTGTATAATGTATAGGGGGCTAGTAATCCCTGTATAGGGGGCTAGTAATCCCTGTATAAAGTTTAGGGGGCCGGTAATCACTGTATGAAGTACAGGGGGGCAGTAATCACTGTGTGAAGTACAGGGGGGCAGTAATCACTTTATATAGGGAGAACGCTCTGGACTGTGTTCCCTGATCTTTGAAAAATGACAGAGGATCTTGCAGTCTGTCATCTTTTAAACATCTTTCCTGTGTGCACCCAGCTTTGCTGTATTGTGGGCAGAGTTAAGAAGAACTGTATTGTACTAAGGGAGTGGGAGGGAGGAGTGGTTTCTCAGTAATGGGGGTTTGAGGGGAATTTGGCTTTTCAATGTATGGGGTGATATAAAAGTGGTGTAGTGCATGTACATTGTCTTGAGGAACCCAGTAATTTATCTAGTATGGGGCCCAAAGAATTCTGATGGTGGCCCTGTATATACACTGCTGTACACTAGTTCAGAATGCCCCTGTGATTTTCTGCCCTCACAGTTTTATAATGCAAAGTTACTATACAACCACCATCAGGATCTCTCAATGTCCCTCTTCCTGCTCACTAAGCTCCATCGTTGCAGGTACAGTAAGTACTGTATCTAAGCCCAGTCTCAGCAATCACTTCAGGTAGCTGCAGGTTAATGTTGATACAGCTTTCTATGCTGCTGTCAATCACAGGGCAGACTGGCTACTTTTTTGGGGGGGGAAATGCTCATTCTCCCTCGCAGCTCAATTAACAACATAATAAATTAAACCATCTATGCAACAGTCTATGGCATGGTTGCCAGGTGTCCCTATTTTGACAGGATTGTCCCGACTGCAGGGACAAAATCACGAGTCCTGCAGTCAGGGCCGAAATCCCATCCAAACACCGGCCTTGGCAGGCAGGCCCCTGGACCACCCAATTACACCCTTAACCCTGCCTCCAACCGAGAACACTCCCCTAAATCTGCTTCTGTCCACGCCCGCTCCACCCACTGTGACATCACCTCTCCCACTTAAGGGGGGGAAAAACCTGGCAACCCTGGTCTATAGACCCCAGGAGAAGTGGAGCAGCAGATTGCACTGTGCAAGCAGAAAGGGAATCCCCCCTAAACACGCCAATGAACATACATACACATATGCAAGTACTGGCATTAATACGTATACTATATACTGTTATTCATTTTTTCAGGGGTACTTTCCGATTGCCATTTGGAGTCAGGAAGGAATTCATCCCCATTTTTGTTTGTTTTTTTGCCTTCCTCTGGATCAACTGTTGGGTAGGGTTATAGAGGTGGGTATAAAGGTTGGACTAGATGGATGGATGTCTTTATTCATCCTCAAATACAATGTTACACAGAAGAACAGACAAAAGATCACACACATCACTTGCAAAAATGCCCAATTACAACTGTCCATTAGCAGGCACCCTTTTGCTGGGCTTTAAATTGCTTTTATATATATCCAAAATATTTTTAAAATGAACTATATGTGCGTGGGTTTGCCAGAATGTGTCCTGGAGAAATCTTTTTCCCTTGGTATCTGTACTCTATGCACATCGAACTTGCGCATAAAGTCCGTCGGGACCTGTCATGCCGCGTAGGAGCGAGCGATCGGGTAAGTACCATACCTTCGTTCCCAGCTCCTGCAGGTTTTATTGAAGAATGGGAGGTGGGAGGTGAGACACGGCTTTTTTTTATCAGTGGAGATACCCTTTAATATATAATCTGCTGCAACAAAAGTGAATACACACCTAAGTGAAAAATGTCCAAATTGTGCCCTTAATGTCAATATTTTTTATGGCCACCATTATTTTCCAGAACTGTCTTGGGCATTGAGTTAACTCATGAACTTCACAGTTGCCACTGTAATCCTCTTGTATTCCTCCATGACAACATCATGGAGCCGGTGGAAGACCTTGCACTCCTCCACCTTCCATTTGAGGATGCCCCATAGATGCTCAATAGGGGTTAGGTCTGGGGACATGCTTGGTCAATCTAGCAAGGACATTGTAACAAAGTGTCATATCTTCAGTATTGCCCCATGAATAGATATAATAACATATTTACAAAAATGTGAGGATGTACTCACTTTTGTGACATACTGTATATTGTCATTTTAATAATGGATAATCTCAAATTTACATTCATTTTATATTTCATTTTCTCAAACTTTAATAAAAGTCAAGACATTTTTTATCTCACTGTAGATGATGGATTTAGCAACACCCTCTGAAGATAATCCTATTCACACTTCACAAAGCCATTACAGTGAGCATGACATTGAATTCATCAGTGTGAGTACTTGATGTTTTATTGTTTATTTCCAAAAATTAATATAAATATGAGATCTTCCTGGAGACCTAGTCGGGGATATGCAATCTAGAACAATGTGTGTTAAAATTCAGTTAAACCCTGATTTAATGTTTTACTGGGGCCTGCTGTGTTGTTTGTTAACTGTACAGCCACCCAATGTAATGCCCCATAGTGTTTGTTTTTGGGCTACATAGTAGCGCTTTTAAATCACAGCATTACCCTCTGTGCTCCTTACCTGCCAGTTTCCTGCGATGCAGTAAATCACACTAAGGCTGAGGCCCCACTACAACGCACCGAGGTGCATGCGTAATAGCGAGTGTACGCGAAACGCTCAACTGCATGCGCATCGGAAATTGTAGGAATTTTTGCGTTCCTGTGATTTCCACTCTAACCAAGATCGCATGTGTAAAACGCATGTGCAAATAACGCAATAGTGTGGCATAGCCCTAAGATTTCGAGAACTGGGAAGGAAGAAAAGCACAAAAGGTAATTATTACATCTCATTTATGGTAATTATTACATCTCATTTATGGTAATTATTACATCATGGATTTATGAGAAATAGATCATGCCAGACAAATTTAATTGGTTTTATGAAGAAGTGAGTAAGAAGTTGGACTCAGGCACAGCAGTGGATGTGGTATATTTGGATTTTGCAAAAGCTTTTGATACTGTGCCACATAGGCGACTAATGTATAAACTGAGGACTGTTGGCCTTGAAGAAAACATTTGTTCATGGATAGAGAATTGGTTATTGGATCCCAAACAGAGAGTGGTGGTCAATGGGGCTACATCTATGTGGGCTAAAGTTCTAAGTGGAGTGCCTCAGGGTTCTGTACTGGGGCCGCTTCTGTTTAATCTGTTTATAAATGACTTAGAAGGGGGCATTGAGAGCAAGGTCTCTGTGTTTGCTGATGACACTAAATTATGCAGAGCTTTGGAAACTTCCAATGATGTGCAAGTGCTGCAAGCAGACCTAGATAGATTATCAAAATGGGCAGCAGAATGGCAGATGAGATTCAATGTTGATAAATGTAAGGTGATGCATTTGGGATTTAATAATCCCTGTGCCACCTACACCATAAATAACTCTGTGTTAAGTGCATCTGAAATGGAAAAAGATTTGGGGGTTCTGGTAGATAACAGACTTAGCTGTAGCAAACAATGCCAGGTAGCAACAGCTAGAGCTAGCAAGATATTGTCTTGTATAAAGAGGGGAATGGAATCAAGAGAGAAAAATATTATTCTCCCTCTTTACAAGGCACTGGTAAGGCCACATTTGGAATATGCGGTGCAGTTTTGGAATCCCATATACAAAAGGGACATCTTGGAAATTGAGGCAGTTCAGAGAAGGGCAACTAAATTAATAAGGGGAATGGAGGGGCTTGAATATGCAGGCAGATTAGACAAGTTAGGGCTGTTTACATTGGAGAAGCGGCGGTTGCGTGGGGACATGATAACCTTATACAAATATATTAATGGCCCATACAGTGAACTCTCTGGTGCATTGTTCACTAATAGGTCATATCAGAGGACTCGTGGACATCCTTTAAGGTTGGAAGAAAAGAAGTTTCATCTTCATTTTTACAGTCTTTTATCTACTAGAACCCCTAAATCTTTTTCCAACAGAGATTCACTTAGCACATTTATGCTGTAGGTGGCACAAGGATTGTTTAACACCATATGCATTACCTTACATTAATCAACACCGAATCTGATCTGCCACAGTCAGTGTTTGTAGACCAGTGGCTACAGAGGCATTTTCCCTAGTTGCCAGGTAGGTGTCATTGAATGTATCCATTTGAACGGAGCTGAATTTTATTGTTCACATAGCTGTGCCTCAACTAATTAGCCTAGATGGAATGTTCGATAACCAAGAACATGTTTATAAGTATAGCCCTATTACTTGATGACTGGTTGGCAACATTCTGATGACATTTGGCCTCAGAGTCCTTTCTGTGGCTAAATTTTCACCTGTTTTTTTTTTTTCATATGCATCCTACATAAGCATCCTCCATGAATAGAAGCAAAAAACAAAGATGGTCCCATGAAAACTGGGGTACATTAAGCTGGCCTTTACATTCGATAACTTAACTTCCTATGTTCAAGTGATGCTCAGACAAATACTGACCGATTATTTAGCAATCAATATATATGGGCAAGTATGAGGAATGTCACAGGAACATTATGAGATACAGTTAAACTGCTGGTGTTTTTAGCCAGACAGCAAGGACTAGAGCTAGAAATATATTGTCTTGTATAAAGAGGGGAATAGATTCAAGAGAGAAAAATATTATTCTCCCTCTTTACAAGGCACTGGTAAGGCCTCATTTGGAATATGCGGTGCAGTTTTGGAATCCCATATACAAAAGGGACATCTTGGAAATTGAGGCAGTTCAGAGAAGGGCAACTAAATTAATAAGGGGAATGGAGGGGCTTGAATATGCAGGCAGATTAGACAAGTTAGGGCTGTTTACATTGGAGAAGCAACGTGGTTATATGATCAGTTTATACAAATATTAAATGGGCCATACAATAAACTCTCTGGTGCATTGTTCACTAATAGGTCATATCAAAAGGACTCATGGACATCCTTTAAGATTGGAAGAAAAGAAGTTTCATCTTCAGGTTAGGAAAGGTTTTTTTACAGTGAGAACGGTGAAACTGTGGAACTTCCAGCAGATGTGATAACTGCAAGTTCATTGAATAGCTTTAAAAGTGGCCTAGCTAAGTTTCTAAAACTTAGCTAGGCCCTCTCCTGGATCAACTGTTAGACTGAGTACACACTACAGATTATTTGTCCCACCGAGCGCTTGCTCCAAAAGGGAACTGCACGATCAATCGTAATTTACCGATATGTCCGTTCGTTCGTCCGATCCGGCCCCGCACCAGCAGATATTTTCGGCCGACCCAAAGTGCCGTGAATCGGTCGGTCAGCCGAAAATATCTGCTGGTGTGTACCCAGCCTTAGGTAGGGTTAAAAAAGGAGAATGAAAAGGTTGGACTTGATAGAAGTATGTCTTTATTCAACCTCAATTACTATGTCACTATGTTAGGTATACTATGTTATGTTTAGGTAGATCTGTGGATTAAACATGTTTGGCTAGCATTAGAAGATTATTTGCAATGTCATCTTAGGTGGACTGATCCTAAGTAAATGTCTGGTAAGTCATGTATTCCTTCATCCATCTTGAACTACACTATACCAATTTTATCAACAATGAGGAAAGAGGCCTTAAGGTAGCAATCATTTTGGTTCTTGTCTTAGAACTTCATTCTTTGAATGCACAATATTAAATTGTATTTAAACTGAGACTTTCTGCACAGTGTCCTTATGTGCTTGAGAAATTACGCATATTTTTTAAAGATGTCTATTTTTTTGGTTTATCTTAATTTGTGAAGAACTTCTTAAGCAGAGGAGATTTTATTGTGTCTTTCTATCATCAAAAATGCAGGTGTTATAAGAAGATGGCAGTATCTCGGCTTTAAAATACTGCAAATCTAAACAAATCTTGAATGTTAGGGGAAAAACGTAATTGTTTAACAATGGACAATCTGCTTTTGAACGCATTTCAAAACAACAAGGGTGTTCCAAGATACTGAAATGAATTTCCCCTTTCTGTATAGTCTCTTTACCTCTGCCTGAATGTCAATTTAACCAGTTTAATGCGTAAGTGTTCTGGTTAAAAAAAGGCAATCTATTTAATATTTATATTTTAATGTAAATGTTAAGTATTTTTCATACATACCGGTATATACATAAATCTGATTTTAGCCAACTTTTCACCAAAATCATTTATTTACATCCCAAATTTTGCAGGTTATGAAAAATAGTATCATAAAACTAGAGTTGAACCGGATCCTAGAAAATTAATTATCTGGGCAAAATAAACCCAATTACAGGTGGTGCTCAGGACCAAAATATATTATTTATAAAGCAGAAACTGGTTAAAGACCAAGCTAGTGTCCCTTATAAGCACTCGTGGAATCATACACTCATAATAAAAATATTACTTAAATAGTAATTATACCAACAATAAAGTGTCTTTTTACACAACGTGTATCTTTTATTGCACCTTTCTTAAATATGTGAGCATCAGGATGTGAAGCACTCTCCACAATCAAATACAGCTGGAATATCATCTAACTTACTGGGAAAGCAAACTTGTTGATTGGCCATTAACTCGCACATGCTCAGTAAGTCTCTCCACAATGCAATACAGCGGATATCATCTACACTTACTGGGAAAGTAAACTTGTTTTGATTGGCCATTAACTCGCACATGCTCAGTAAGTTCTCTCCCACAATGCAATACAGCTGGATATCATCTACACTTACTGGGAAAGCAAACTTTGTTTGATTGCCATTAACTCGCACATGCTCATTAAGTCTCTACCACAATGCAAAGCTAAAGGATGTTACTGAAAGCATGCATTGCGTCAGGATGTGACGTAGTGCTGCAGCAGCTACAAGAACACACCTATTTTTTTTTTCTCTCTCTCTGATTGGATGGGATGTAACTAATTGGTTTAAATTGGCTGAGGCCTGTGGCTCTGGTTGGTTTTGAACTCATTTAAGGCCTGTCCAGAGCGATTAGCTCTGAGCGATTTCCTGTTTAAAGAGATTTTTCTGTTTTTAGAGAATTGACAGCGTTAAAAAACTAAAGCGTTTATTAACTGTGGTTGCAGCCTAGTAAATGTACTAACCTAACACTATTTATTTCTAGGAGGGTGCCTGTGTAAGTAATTAATCACTAGTGTTATTTTTATTTTTTTTATACTACTACGCTTGAAATAGGTGGTAGGAATTGTTTGAGTAAACTCAAAGCACTGGATTACTAAAACAAATACTTGTGTTTAAAACCACTGTTACCTGTGGAGCGGGGGCTGGTAGGAGACAATGGAAAGGTTTTTGTTTTTTTTTCTCGTCTCTCTGATTGAGGGGGTGTAACTAATGGTTTAAATTGCTGCTAGAGCCTGTTGGCTCTGGTTGGTTTGAACCTCATTTAAGGCCTTCCCATGAGCGATTAGCTCTGAGCGATTTCCTGTTTTAAAGAGATTTTCTGTTTTTTAAGAGAATTGACAGCGTTAAAAAACTAAAGCGTTTTAAAAAACAAGAAAGCGTTTAGAACAACACTATTTCTCTGCTGTGTCTCTGCTGTGTATTGCTGTTTGTATGGACAGTTTTTGTTGGGCCCGCGCAATGTGCATCCTGCCGCATGTATGGGATCTTGAGCAGCCGCCCCAGGGGACCTATGTATGGTGTCAGATGTGAGTGGGTTGCCCATTTGGAATCTGAGGTACAGAGTCTAAGGGGAAAAACTGCAGCATTGCAGGACTTGGCAAACCTGGGGAAATGCAGGTACTGGCAGGGGCCAGTAAACTGGTGGGTGAGTGGGCAGATAAGGTGGAAGAGGAAGATAGATTTGTAAGGGTCACCAGGGGAAGTAGGGGACGGAAGGATGGGGGGCTTCTTCCCAGCTGGTCGATCCAAACAGATTTGCCATTTTAGGTGAAGATGTGGAGGACGATGGCTCGGAAGCAGCATGTATGGAGGCGGGGCCTTTCCCTTGAGCACCCAGGGGACGGCCCATCTCCAATACAAGAGAGGGAGACTGGGGGCTAGGAAGGATAGACAGGTGGTAGTGGTAGGGGATTCTATTATTAGAAGGGTAGATAGGGTAATCTGTCGCCAGGACCCTGCATGCCGAACATGTGGTTGTCTGCCTGGTGCTAGGGTTCGACATGTGGTGGTCGTGTAGACAGATTATTGGGTGGGGCTGGGAGTGACCCGGCGGTCTTGGTTCACATTGGTGCCAATGACAATTAGAGGTGGAGGTGAGGTCCTTAAAAATGATTTCCGAGAATTAGGGGCAAGTTTAAAAGCAAGGACCTCCAGGGTAGTGATTCAGAAATACTACCGCAGCACGTGCTACGCTAGGGAGGCAACGGGAGCTCAGGAGTGTATAAATGCGTGGGTAAGAGAGTGGTGTAAGGAGATGGGGTTTTGGGTTTTTAGAGAACTGGGCACTTTTCTGTTGGCTACAGGCTCTTTAGTAGTGACGATTGCACCTCAATGGTGATGGTGCAACTGTTTTGGGGAGAAGATGGCTAGGGGTTTGGAGGAGATTTTAAACTAGGTATGGGGGGGAGGAACGTTAACTACACAGGGTAGATAGAGAAGTTAGGGATTGGGGGCTAGTAACACAACGGAGGGAGGAGAAGGAGGAGGGGGGAGCATAGAGGATAAGGAGGCATGTACGACCATGTAGGTGAAGTAAATCAATTACAACTAAAAGTATGTTTACAAATGCAAGAGTCTGGCTGGAAAAAACGGCCGAACTTGAATATAGCTCTAAAGGAAAGGTATGATGTAATTGGTATAGCAGAATCATGCTAATGATTCACACGACTGGACAGTAAATATTGAAGGGTACTCCTTATTTAGACATGACCAGTTAATAAGAAAGGCGAGGAGGAGTTGTATGTATGTTAAACAGGAATTGAAGCCAATTTAAAAGATGGATAGATGGGGGAGCAAACGATGCGGCAGAAACATTATGGGTGGAACTGTGTACAGTAGCAAGAAGGTAGGTAATTAATTTTGGAGTGTTATGCCGCCAAATGCCGGGGAAGAGGTGGAAATGAATCTCCATATGCAGTTGGGAAGGCTGCTGGTATGGGGCATGTTCTGGTTATGGGGATTTTAAACTACCCTAAATAGATTGGAGTTAATGGAACTGCCAGCACCTCAAAAGGTATAAAGTTCTTAAATTTCCTATATGAGCATTTTCTTTCACAGATGGTAGAAGTTCCTACTAGAAAGAATGCGTTGTTGGATCTGGTGATATCTAATACCCAGAGCTCATTTTGGAGATAAGGTAATGGGAAGCTTAGGGAATAGTGACACACTGATTAGTTCATTTATATAGGTTGCAGAAAACTAAAGTGCACTGGCTTAACAAAAACTTTAACTTTAGAAAGCTAATTTTTATGCTTTTAAAGGAATCGCTCCTGCTTATAGACTGGGGGGAACTGTTTCTAGGTAAATACTGAGCAGATGTGGACCACTTTTAAAGGATATTAAATATAAACTCTCCAAATCGGTACTTTAGGAAACAGTGTAAAAAATTAGGGTCCACTCCTGCATGGCTTAATGCTAGGTAAAAAGGGAAATGGAAAAAAAGAAAAGGGCTTTTAAAATTTGGAAAGCAGAAGGCACAGAACAGCTTACGGGGACTTCAAAAGTTGTAATAAAGAGTGCAAGAAAGCAATTAACTAGCTAAAATAGAAAATGAAATACGGATTGCCGACAAAGCAAGTCCAACCCCCAAGATGTTTTTTAGTATATAATGGTAAAAAATGAGGACTGAGAATGTGGGACCATTAAATAATGGAGCTGAGGTGGTTGTAGAGGATGCGAAAAGGCTAATCTGCTAAACCGTTTTTTACATCGGTTTTTACTGTTGAGAATCCTTACAGTAGGGATTGTAACATGTGCAGGAGGAAATGAAGAGTTTTCACATTGGATAACAGAGGATATGGTACGGAATCAATTAGACAAAGTTATACAATAAAGCGCCAGGACCAGATGGATTCATCCTAGGATTTTAAAAGAGCTTAGTTCAGTTCTAGCAAGACCACTGTGTCATCATCTTTTCAGATTCGCTTTTGTCTGGGATGTGCCCTGGTTTGGAAAAAAGCCAATGTTATACCAATATTCAAAAAGGTATTCGTTCACAAGCCTGGTAACTATAGACCTGTAAGCCAACATCAGTGGTAGGGAAGGTGATGGAAACTTTGTTAGGGATCATATCCTTGACTTTGTCTCCAGAGATAATCTTATTAGTAGTAGTCAGCATGGATTTATGAGAAATAGATCATGCCAGACAAATTTAATTGGTTTTTATGAAGAAGTGAGTAAGAAGTTAGATTCAGGCACAGCTGTGGTGTGGTATATTTGGATTTTGCAAAAGCCTTTGATACTGTGCCACATAGGCGACTAATGTATAAACTGAGGACTGTTGGCCTGAAGAAAACATTGTTTCATGATAGAAACTGGTTATTGGCCGCAAACAGGAGTGGTGGTTAATGGAGCTACATCTATGTGGGCTAAAGTTCTAAGCGGAGTTCCTCAGGGTTCTTTACTGGGGCCCTTCTGTTTAATCTGTTTAATAAGACTAGAAGGGGGCATTGAGAGCAAGGTCTTCTTGTTGTGCTGATACACAAATTATGCAAGAGCTTTGGAAACTTCCAATGATGTGCAAGTGCTGCAAGCAGACCTAGATAGATTATCAAAAGTGGCAGCAGAATGGCAGATGAGATTCAATTGTTGATAAATGTAAGGTGATCCATTTGGGATTTAATAATCCCTGTGCCACCTACACCATAAATAACTCTGTTTAGGTCATCTAATGAAAAAGATTTGGTGTTCTGGAAGATAACAGACTTAGCTGTAGCACAATCCAGTAGCAACAGCTGAAGCTAGCAAGATATTGTCTTGTATAAAGAGGGGATAGATTCAAGAAGAAAAATATTATCTCCCTCTTTACAAGGCACTGGTAAGGCCATTTGGAATATGCGTGCATGTTTGGAATCCCATATACAAAAGGGACATCTTGGAAATTGGAGCAGTCCAGAGAAGGGCAACTAAATTAATAGGGGAATGGAGGGGCTTGAATATGCAGGCAGATTAGACATTTAGGGCTGTTTACATTGGAGAAGCGGCGTTGCGTGGGGACATGATAACCTTATACAAATATATTAAGGCCCATACAGTGAACTCTCTGGTGCATTGTTACTAATAGGTCAATCAGAGGACTCGTGGACATCCTTAAGGTTGGAAGAAAAGAAGTTTCATTCAAGTTAGGAGAGGTTTCTTTACAGTGAGAACGGTGAAACTGTGGAACTGGGAAGGAATAGGTTGGACTGATAGGACAATGTCTTATCTCAACCTTAATTACTTTTCACGTTTTACTAGGTATTGGTAATAAAGGACAATAAGGAAAATGGCAGCAAACTTCCATGCAGAATGTAAGTAAATTTGAGAGTGGTCTTAGCTCCGATTGACCAGTCCATTCAAAACGGTGGGGAGAGATTCTGTAGGTTAGATTAGACTTTTTATTGCATAGCCATTACACACGTGTTACAACCTTATATATTGTATTTTGTACATATTATAAACTAATTCATGTTAAAACCTTTATACCAATTACCACACATATAACTCCTACAATACTTCCCGCACCTACTAATACTATCTCACATAGGTTTAGCCTACCCCCACCTACCTAGTACAGTCTACAAAACCTCGCAATGCAATCCCACACAATGGAAAATTAATTTATATAAAGGAAGGATGTACCACAGATGTCCTTAATTTGTTCAGGTCAATCCATCCCACAGCACAGGCATCATCAAATAATTCATAACAAGCCAGTGTTCTCCCCAGATTTTTTTCCAGCCGGGTTGGCATGAAAAAGTAAGCCGGGTGGGGTGGACGGTGGAAAATTTGGTCGGTGGAAAAATTGGTGCACTGCATCATGCTCATATAAGGACAGGGATTCTACATTTTCGTCCAACTAGATGTTTGAAAAACTATACTCCCGACATTCGTGGTTGTAGATGCGGGGGAATTGGTGTTAGTTTGTCAACATCTGACAGGGATTGTGTTCCCTTTTGAAGGTAACACCATTGAACATGGCAGGCACAAGCTCACAGTGCCCCCTTTTGTGGCCTTGGGGATCTGGAAAAGCTAGTTTAAACATGTGCTTACAAATATCGTTACAAGTTGTAAAAACAACGGGCGTCTGACTGGGAATTGGCAGGAGTTTTACTGAACCATGGCACACCAGTTAAACCTTACTCTAAATTCCTTTTATATCACAAGGTTCTCTCAAGGAATTTTTCAGCGGTGCATGAAAGTAGCCAGGGATGGCCCCCGCAAAAGACCCTAGTAGAACACTAGCATAGCAATACTTCTAAATTCAACATTGCCAATATTTTACTGACCACCACATCTTCTAAAGTAGACATAGGTGGAGGGTGCATGAAGTCCCATCTGGAGGAAATATTGATCTTACAAAAACAGACGAAGACTAGTCAACATACGGTCTTGATTTTGTTTAGTTAAACGTTAGTTTCGGTGACATAGTAATTAAGGTTGAATAAAGACATACGTCCATCAAGTCCAACCTATTCACTTTTTTTTTTTTTTTTTAACCCTACCTAACAGTTATCCAGAGGAAGGCAAAAAACCCCAAGCTAAAAAGGGGGGAAAAATTCCTTCCTGACTCCAAGGCAAACTATCCAAGTCTCTGTTTTCAAAGTTATTCAATGAACTGCCATTACCACATCTGCTGGAAACAGTTCCACAGTTTCACCGTTCTCACTGTAAAAAACCTCTCCTAACCTGAAGATGAAACTTCTTTCTTCCAACCTTAAAGGATGTCCATGGTCTCTGATATGACCTATTAGTGAACAATGCACCAGAGAGCTTTGTATGGCCATTAATATTTGTACAAGTATCATGTCCACCAACCGCTTGCTTCTCCAATGTAAACAGCCCTAACTTGTCTAATCTGCCTGCATATTCAAGCCCCTCCATTCCCCTTATTAATTTAGTTGCCCTTTCTGAACTGCCTCAATTTCCAAGATGTCCCTTTTGTATATGGGATTCCAAAACTGCACCGCATATTCCAAATGAGGCCTTACAGTGCCTTGTAAAGAGGGAGAATAATATTTTTCTCTCTTGAATCTATTCCCCTTTTATACAAGACAATATCTTGCTAGCTCTACTGTTGCTACCTGGCATTGTTTGCTACAGCTAAGTCTGTTATCTACCAGAACCCCCAAATCTTTTTCCATTACAGATGAACTTAAACAGAGTTATTTATGGTGTAGATGGCACAGGGATTATTAAATCCCAAATGAATCACTTACATTTATCAACATTGAATCTCATCTGCCATTCTGCTGCCCATTTTGATAATCTATCTAGGTCTGCTTGCAGCACTTGCACATCATTGGAAGTTTCCAAACTCGCATAATTTAGGTGTCATCAGCAAACACAGAGACCTTGCTCTCAATGCCCCCTTCTAAGTCATTTATAACAGATTAAACAGAAGCGGCCCCAGTACAGAACCCTGAGGCACTCCACTTAGAACTTTAGCCCACATAGATGTAGCCCCATTGACCACCACTCTCTGTTTGGGATCCAATAACCAATTCTCTATCCATGAACAAATGTTTTCTTCAAGGCCAACGTCCTCAGTTTATATCATAGTCGCCTATGTGGCACAGTATCAAAAGCTTTTGCAAAATCCAAATATACCATCCACTGCTGTGCCTGAGTCCAACTTCTTACTCACTTCTTCATAAAACCAATTAAATTTGTCTGGCATGATCTATTTCTCATAAATCCATGATGTAATATATTAACCATAAATGAGATGTAATAATTACCTTTTGTGCTTTTCTTCCTTCCCAGTTCTCGAATCTTAGGGCTATGCCACACTATTGCGTTATTTGCACATGCGTTTTACACATGCGATCTTGGTTGTGGAAATCACAGGAACGCAAAAATTCCTACAATTTCCGATGCGCATGCTTGAGCGTTTCGCGTACACTCGCTTTACGCATGCACCTCGGTGCGTTGTAGTGGGGCCTCAGCCTTAGTGTGATTTACTTGCATCGAGAAACTGGCAGGTAAGGAGCACAGAGGGTAATGCTGTGATTTAAAAGCGCTACTATGTAGCCCAAAAACAACACTAAGGGCATTACATTGGGTGGCTGTACAGTTAACACAAAACACAGCAGGCCCCAGTAAACATTAATCAGGGTTTAACTGATTTTAACACCACATTGTTCTAGATTGCATATCCCCACTAGGTCTCCAGGAAGATCTCATATTTATTAATTTTGGAAATAACAATAAAACATCAAGTACTCACACTGATGAATTCAATGTCATGCTCACTGTAATGGCTTTGTGAAGTGTGAATAGGATTACTTCAAGGGTGTTGCTAAATCCATCACTACAGTGAGATAAAAATGTTCTTGACTTTTATTAAAGTTTGAGAAAATGAAATATAAAATGAATGTAAATTGAGATTATCCATTATTAAAATGACAATATACGTATGTCACAAAAGTGAGTACATCCTCACATTTTTGTAAATATGTTTTATATCTATTCATGGGGCAATACTGAAGATATGACACTTTGTTACAATGTCCTTGCTAGATTGACCAAGCATGTCCCCAGACCTAACCCCTATTGAGCATCTATGGGGCATCCTCAAATGGAGGTGGAGGAGTGCAAGGTCTTCCACCGGCTCCATGATGTTGTCATGGAGGAATACAAGAGGATTACAGTGGCAACTGTGAAGTTCATGAGTTAACTCAATGCCCAAGACAGTTCTGGAATAATGGTGGCCATAAAAATATTGACATTAAGGGCACAATTTGGACATTTTTCACTTAGGTGTGTATTCACTTTTGTTGCAGCAGATATATTTAAAGGGTATCTCCACTGATAAAAAAAACCGTGTCTCACCTCCCACCTCCCATTCTTCAATAAAACCTGCAGGAGCTGGGAACGAAGGTATGGTCTTACCCATCCTCGCTCCTACGCGGCATGACAGGTCCCGACGGACTTTATGCGCAAGTTCGATGTGCATAGAGTACAGATACCAAGGGAAAAAGATTTCTCCAGGACACATTCTGGCAAACCCACGCACATATAGTTCATTTTAAAAATATTTTGGATATATATAAAGCAATTTAAAGCCCAGCAAAAGGGTGCCTGCTAATGGACAGTTGTAATTGGGCATTTTTGCAAGTGATGTGTGTGATCTTTGTCTGTTCTTCTGTGTAACATTGTATTTGAGGATGAATAAAGACATCCATCCATCTAGTCCACACCTTTATACCCACCTCTATAACCCTACCCAACAGTTGATCCAGAGGAAGGCAAAAAAAAAAAACAAAAATGGGGATGAATTCCTTCTGACTCCAAATGGCAATCGGAAAGTACCCCTGAAAAAATGAATAACAGTATATAGTATAGTATTAATGCCAGTACTTGCATATGTGTATGTATGTCATTGGCGTGTTTAGGGGGGATTCCCTTTCTGCTTGCACAGTGCAATCTGCTGCTCCACTTCTCCTGGGTCTATAGACCAGGGTTGCCAGGTTTTTCCCCCCCTTAAGTGGGAGGGGTGATGTCACAGTGGGTGGAGCGGGCGTGGACAGAAGCAGATTTAGGGGAGTGTTCTCGTTGGAGGCAGGGTTAAGGGTGTAATTGGGTGGTCCAGGGGCCTGCCTGCCAAGGCCGGTGTTTGGATGGGATTTCGGCCCTGACTGCAGGACTCGTGATTTTGTCCCTGCAGTCGGGACAATCCTGTCAAAATAGGGACACCTGGCAACCATGCCATAGATGTTGCTAGATGGTTTAATTTATTATGTTGTTAATTGAGCTGCAGGGAGAATGAGCATTCCCCCCCCAAAAAAGTAGCCAGTCTCCCTGTGATTGACAGCAGCATAGAAGCTGTATCAACATTAACCTGCAGCTACCTGAAGTGATTGCTGAGACTGGGTAGATACAGTACTTCTGTACCTGCAACGATGGAGCTTAGTGAGCAGAAGAGGACATTGAGAGATCCTGATGGTGGTTTATAGTAACTTTGCATTATAAAACTGTGAGGGCAGAAAATCACAGGGGCATTCTGAACTAGTGTACGCAGTGTATATACAGGCCACCATCAGAATTCTTTGGGCCCCATACTAGATAAATTACTGGGTTCCTCAAGACAATGTACATGCACTACACCACTTTTATATCACCCCCATACATTGAAAACCAAATTCCCCTCAAACCCCCATTACTGAGAAACCACTCCTCCCTCCCACTCCCTTAGTACAATACAGTCTTCTAACTCTGCCCACAATACAGCAAAGCTGGGTGCAACAAGGAAAGATGTTAAAGATACAGACTGCAAATCCTCTGTCATTTTTCAAAGATCAGGAACACAGTCCAGAGCGTTCTCCCTATATAAGTATTACTGCCCCCTGTACTTCACAGTGATCTACTGCCCCCCTGTACTCATACAGTGATTACCGGCCCCTAACTTATACAGGGATTACTACCCCTACACGGGATTACGCCCCCTACTCTATACTTTATACAGGGATAACTAGCCCCCTATCATTAACAGGATTACTAGCCCCTATACTATAAGGATTACTAGCCATACAGTTATGCTGTATATATAAAATACCATTCTAACGTAACACCTGACCGGTATTGCCCCCATAGACAGTAAACCCCACTTCCTGACAAAGTCATGCAGCAGACACAGGAAATCCAGGAAGCACATGTCCCATTTCAACTCTCCATCTTGGAACTGAGCTCATGTGTGGTGAATGCAGTATTGTCAGATTTTTTTCCCCTCATCTCCAGCCCCATACAGGAGTTACCCCTTCTCCTCGACCGTGGATGGTGGCCCTGTGTATATTGTGTGGTGTGAAGCAGTATTGGTAACATTGTTAGTATGTTTATGTCGCTGTGTATACAAATGTGTGCAGGGGTGTGTGTTGGTTGGGACACACCCCCCACCTCCCCCCAAAAAAACAACTCAGGGATATATAATACTTAACCCACCACAATCCTCTTCCTTCTGGGTTCTCATGATGCTGTAATCACTTAGCATGCATGGAACTCAGAAGGTAAGAATTTTCATGCTACAAAGCTAGGGGTGGCCTGTGCCGTTATGTAATATGACAGGTCCCGGAAAGCCACACAATACCCAATATTACATCAGAAAGCATTTTACCCCCATACTGTGGGATAACCAGTTTCCATTAATTATACCATATTACACTGTCAGTTCAGTGAAAACCACATGCAGCATGTCTGACTTAGAGTGACTGTTGTTCATTACTGTCACTGCAAACTAGCTAATCAAATTTAGTAGGTGTCCCTCTCACATCCAGTGACCTGACAGACCAACTGTACCTACCTGGATCTCCACTCTCTCGGCTCTGTCTCCTCTGCACATGCAATGGGAGGGGATAAATTAAGCAGCTGGACAAAACACATAACCCTGAGTTAGGAAAATAGACGCCCTTGCAGCTAAGGAGAGTCCTCTTAATGTCAGTGTGTTAATCAACTGTTGTCCTGCTCACATTAATATTACAGTATTGAGCTTATAGTTTAGCTTGTTTGAGATTGGTTGTTAGGAAATTAAAACTGGGAAATATGTTTTTTTTTAATTGCCTTTACTGTAAACTAGAATTCTATCACTTTCAACTATCATTTATTTGATGATCTGATCCCTTAATTCTTTAGATATCCATCAAGTTGGAGGATGGTCACACATGAAGTGGGCAGGTGTTTCCTAGAATGGGATTTTTAGGTTCTGCGATCGTGGGTCCCGTCCCGCAACCATGTGTACGAACTAACGTTTCTTTCTGACGATAAACAGCCCTTGTTGATAACATTTTATCATCGGATCAGGGAATCGTTGCCCTGACCGACCGTCGCCGGATCTCCAAACGGCGACTTTTTCAAGCGATAAAGTGCTCAACGTTCTGTACCCATCGGCGTCGCGTTCGGGGACCCCGCAATCGCACGTGTGTACAGACTTTACCCTGACTGTAATACTCGCTCTGAACCTGATGAAGAGGGTTTGAGCTGTCTCGAAAGCTTGTCAACTTAATAAACGGGGCCCCACTACAACGCACCAAATCGCATACGCAATCTCGATATCTGTGCATTTTTGCATGTCATTCCGCGTTTGCGTATGCGGTTTTGTCATTTAGCATTCTAAAAACGCATGCGTTCGCCGTAAAAAAACGGTGCACGCAAAACAGAAACGGATGCGCAATCGCATGCGCATCGGAAATCACGAGAATTTTTGCATTCCCGTGTTTTCAACTTTAAATTAAACAAAATGCATGTGGCAAAAACGCATATGTGGCCTAGCCCCTTAGTCCTTAAGAAAAAGTATCAACCGTCTCATCCATATTTTTTTACTATATATTGGACTACTTGTACAAAAATAATTTTTTCTAGTTCTCCTGTGCAACATAGAGGCCGTATTCTACCTCCCTGTGAATAATAGTTTGCTCAGGGGCCGGCGCTTACCTGGCTTGCTCCCACTTGCAGTCCTTCTGATCTGACAAGCCGCGCTTTCCTGCTCTCACGATCGCGCACCACTTTTGTATTGGCGCGCATGCGCCCAACATATAGACCCGTGGTCTTGAGACAGGGCAACGCGGCTGTCCGATCAGAAGTAGGGTAGTTCGGCTGTGTCCCCTGATCAAACTATATTCCAGGGATGTGAGAATAAGCGTTTCTCCAACCTCCCTGGTGAATAATAAAACGATATCAAACCGTGTGTTTTTTTGGTTTACAGTCGGTTTTAGGTAATTAAAAGTAGCATCCCTACCAGTAATTGAAAGTTTTGATTTACTGTATATTCGTTCATTTGGACCAATTCCATTGTCCTTACAACAGGGGATAACTGCAGGGACCCGGGCGTTGAAGGCAACATATGTACAATCAGGTTTTTTTTAAAGACCAGTCCCAAACTTCCGGTTTGTTCTAGAATTTCGGAGTCCGGTCTTTTAAAAACAGCTATTGCGCATATGGGTCATTCATAAGCACGATCCGCTTTTTTTTTTAAACAGGTCACAGGCCTTTTTGGGCAGCCCTCCTACCTACGGTCTGGGCCCCCCTTCAGGGTGTCGGGGGCGGTAGTTTACTCCCACTGCTTTACAAATGATGTTATTGGTTTAATTTATGGAGCCCCAGGCTGAGTTGTCATAACACTTATTTTGGGAGGGAATAGGTGGTATAATTTCCGTTATAGCTTTAAAGTTCTGTCTAAGTACCTTACATTTTTTTATCATCTGTGTTGCTTAAGGAAAGAGACATGAGCTGATGTCAGTAATAGGTGCAAAAGTTTGCTGTGCTATTAATCTGCACAACCAAACAATGTTATTTTTTCTTGTGCCCACATCCCTGGCAGTGGGCAACATGGGTTTAGTACCCTGCTGCATGTAGGTCAGGATGTTTAAAAGGCAGCCCCGAACCCCACCTTTTAAATCTTCCTGCATCATGTTGTGTGTTTCCGAAAAAAAAAAAAAAAGAAGGGTGTGGTTATGTGAGTTGGAAGTTGCCGTTATCCGCACGTGGTTGTGTGCGTGATTCTTGTGTGTTTTTGCTTTTGGTGCGGAGCATTTTGGCGCATGTGTTTTTCCGGTTTTTCCGTTTAGAAACGCATGCATTTAGCGCACCAGCATGCGTAACATAATGCGAGAAAACTATTGCTATAGTCTAATGTAATGTAGAATATATGCCACCTACTAATGTATATCTATGTAATGAAATGATATATATTCCACCTATGTATCTATACTATGTATATGTCGAATGTATATATTCTACCTATGTGTATCTGAATGAATGTATATATTTCTACCTATGTGTATTGTAATGTATGTTATATTCTACCTGTATATATGTAATGTAATATTACACTCTATTATATTTGTAATGTAATGTATATTTGTTCTACCTATTGTCTCTGTAATTAATGTATCATATTCTACCTATGTATATCTGTAATGTATCGTATCTATCTACCTATGTATATCTGCTAATGTACATGTATCTATTCTACCTATGTATAGCGTAATGTAATTATATTCTCCTGTGTTGTATATCTGTAATGTAATGTATATATTCTACCTGTTATATCTGTAACTGTATATATTACTTATATCTGTAATGTTATTTATACTGTGTAACTGTGTATATCTGTAATGTACAATAGTTGTCATTTTTATATATCTACCTGTGTAATTGTTTATATGTATATATTACCTGTGTATATCTGTAATGAATGTTATATATCTACACTGATGTATCTATGCTGTAATGTAGTATATTCTACCTATGTATATCTGTAATGTAATGTATCTATTCACCTATTATATCTGTAAGTAATGTATCTATTCTACCTATATATCTGTATGTAATGTATCTATTCTACCTATGTATTCTGCTAATGTTTCTAATGTATCTATTCTACCTATTGTATATCTTGATGTAATGTAATGTTAATTCTACCTGTGTATATCTGTAAGAATGTATATATTCTCTGTGTATATCTGTAATGTATATTTTACCGTGTAATGTAATGTATATATTTCTACCGTGTATTCTGTATGTATATATTCTACATGTTATCTGTATAATGTATATATTCACCTATGTATTCTGTAATGTTGTATATATTCAACCTACTGTATTTTAATGTAATGTATCTATTCTACCTATGTATATCTGAATGTAATGTATATATTCTACCTATGTATATCTGTATGTAATGTATTATTCTACCTATGTATATTGTAATGTAATGATAATATTCTACCTATGTATATCTGTAATATAAGTATATTCTACCTAGTATATCTGTAATGTAAGTTATATTCACCTGTGATATTGCTCTGTATAATCACCTGTGTTATATCTGTATGTTATATTCTACCGTGTATATCTGTATGCAATGTATATATCCTCCTGTGTATATCTGTAATGTATGTATTCTACCTGTGTATATCGTATAATGTATATATTCTACCTGTGTATATTCTGTAATGCAAAGCAAGGATATATCCCTACCTGGTATATCTGTAATGTATATATTCTACCTGTGTATAATACATTATATTCTACTGCCCTTTTACATATAAAAATAAATCAAGATTTCCTTCTGTTATTGATAATACTGTGATACTGTCAGTTTCATTTTAACATCCAATATAGTGAATGTAATAATAATATAATGAATGTAATGAATATAATGATTGTAATGAATATTATGTTGTAATTGATTGTATAGTAATGTAATTCTATACCATGTAATAAATTACTGTAGATTATGCAGGTGCAACATTACTAATCGTGAATTGTCAAATCCCTTATCTGATTATAACTTGAAATGTACAATTTTGTTCATCACTTTTAATTTAATGTCACAGTTATTATATTATTATTAATAATAATAATAATAATAATGGTAATAATAATAGAATTACAGTAAAAAAGAGACTGGAAATAAAACACCTTTAATTGGGGACCATCCACTAATTACCATGAATTGTCCGTGTTCAATTCCGTCTGTTTCATTTCATTGCGTTGGTTAATTTCCTATTCCAATCATATTCTGTATTGACTGTCATACAACATAAACAGTTTATTATTAATAATAGTAATTAACGAAAAAAATAAACACATGAATGAAAAAAGTCGAAAATAAACGGCATTCATAGTCACTAGATCGGGCTGAGGACGGTGCGATTGTTATCGGTTATACATTAATCGCGCGATGGGAAATGTATCCCCATCGCGCGATATAGCTGTTTTCCTAAACGGAGTCACATTCAATCCTGTAGTGTGTTACCTTGAAGCGACCGTAAGATGTTGAAGATACGAATATTCCAATTCTGGTGCGATCCGTTGATGCGATTTTTCTTCTTCATGTACAATAAACGCTGTCCCTGCAGATAAGGGTCAGACTGTCTAGGACCCCTGGTTGGTTACACTGTAGGGGCAGACTGAACATAATAACAGGGACTAGGGTGTCGATACACCGAGTACAAGGGAGTCACAATGTACTTTTCATTCATTCCCACAAACTATCTACACAGCCTATAGAACGGACGATGGACTACCACTGGTTATTTATGGGTTGTGGATTACAAATTCCACTTGTCTGTCTACATAGCTGCCTGTCTAATATCTATCTATTATCTATTTCTACCCATATCCATCATCTATATCTATCTATCTATCTATCTACTATCATCTATCTCTTTCTATCATCTATCTATCATCTTTCTATCTATCTATCTATCTTATCTATCTACTTTATATGTCGTCTGTCTTGTCTATCAATCATCTATCTATCTTTCTATTATCTAGCTATCTTCATCTATTATCTATCTATCTATCTACTATCTATCTATCTATCTATCTATCTATCTATCTATATCTATCTATCTACCATCATCTATCTATCTATCTATCTATCTATCTATCGATCTATCTATCTATCTATCTATCTATCTATCTATCTATCTATCTATCTATCTATCTATCATCTTTCTATCTCTATCTATATATCTATCTATCGATTCTATCTATCTATCTATCTGTCAATCTATCATCTATCTATCTTTCAATCATCTATCTGTCTATCTATCTATCTATCTATCTATCTATCTATCTATCTATCTATCTATCTATCTATCTATCTATCTATCTATCTATCTACCCATCATCCATTATCTATCCATCCATCCATCCATAATCTATCTATCTATCTATCTATCTATCTATCTATCTATCTATCTATCTATCTATCTATCTATCTATCTATCTATCTATCTATCTATCATATCTATCTACCAATCATCAATATCTATCATCCATCCATCCATAATCTATCAATATCTATCTATCTTCTATATATCTATCTATCTATACTATATATCTATCTATATATCTATCTATCTATCTATCTATCTAGTGCAATGAAGAGAGCAAACACATGGTCACTGCCTGCCAGATGTGAAGCATTCTCCATGCTCTGCCCGTAGTTGGCTATGTGCAGTATGTATGTATATCGTATAATTCTTTACCTGTATAGCACTGTAATGAAATCCTATAACTAGGATATATTAGATGTACATCGGTTACAAATATCAGAACTATTTATACAATGAAGCACTGGGGTGAGGAGGATGGGGCAGTAGTATCATTGATCCAAATATACCGAGGATGGGGGGGGGTTAGTACAGATCACATCCAGGTTTATAATACCTTTTTAAAGTGTATTAAATTGTTTTTTAGACACAATGTAGATTTGTAGCAGAATCTACTGAACATCGTTGTCTGTGGTCACACACAACCCCTACCGTTTCATTAAGAAATATAGGGAGCCAATAGGACAATGGAAATTTAAATCAAAATCAACTGATCCCGAACACACATAAATGATAATCAGAAAAATCCTGATTGGATTCTTTTTTATAAACACGCATGTGTGGCCAGCTTATGTTTGGTTTGATGATTGCAGTGTAAAATGCAACACACAATAACACCATTAACATTTTAGCAGGCTTGCAACACACATGTCAAAAACACAGATTTTAGAAATTAGAGCACGACACAGAATTAGAAGTAAGATGGGAACACGTAAAAGTTCCTTGGTTTATTTTTCTTATTCTTAATCTTATTACTTGTCTTTTACTTCAGACACAGCAATTAGTGTAAGAGTGTTAATTAATGGTGAATTAAAGTGCATCTACTGCATGAATTCCAAATCCAAGTCCTTACCATCTGATGGTATTTTATAAAGGCAACATACGTGTAGCTCAATTGAAATGACACAAGTACTACCAAAGGGTTAACTTGAAACCTATAGATTAGTAAAGATGGAGATAAAACCTAAATAATATAGGCAAAGCATGTTGGTAACTGAGCAATCAAATTATATTTAAAGTTCCAAGAATAGTGTGGCGTTGGCCCCTCCTCCTTCCATAGTCTGACGCTGGCCGCAGTGGGAAAGCACACTCTGATTGGCCAGTCTAAAAACAATCCTGTAAAAAAAGCTCTTCTTCGATTGGCCAGCCTAAGAACAAGTCCTGTATAAAAAGCTTTTCTTCGATTGGCCAGTTAAGAACATCTGTACACCTACAAAAAGCTCTTCTTCGAGTTGGCAGCTCAAGAACAATCCTGTACGTGCGAGAGGGGATGGGGCTAGACTGAAAATACTCTGGAGGTTGGTATTGAAGATTTAGGGCAGACCCAGGGTGGGGCCTACCAGTTAGGTACATTTAGGGAGGGGGATTGTTTTAGGGCACAAACTTATCCAAGCATGTCTGATAATCAAATTGGATCCCTTTTGTTGCCTATAGATGTGGTTCAGCATTTTGTACATTTTAATTATAGGGCATGTTCACCCCCCAATAAAACCTTTTTACTATACTCCCCAACCCATTTTTTGCAATACTTTCCCCTAATGCTCCTGAGACATGAAATCTTACCCAAAAATCACTGGTCACTTGCTCTTAAGGTTTACAAGCATCAGTCAAGGCTGATGATGGTGATGTTTTTTACCTCCCATGTGACATTGTTTGATTGTCACATACTGTAGCGTCTGGATTTGGGAAGTTAGCTATTTTGTTTAAGACCCTATATTATTGCAAACTCTCAGCCCTAATAAGTAAAATGAGCTTAGATAGTCAAACAATATCAGGACTTCCATGTTATTTATTGCCATCACTTTACGCCACTTAAACAAGCATAGAAAGACTCAAAAGTTGCTGTCTCTAAACCTTGACAAACTGAGTCATTAAGCCAGAAAAAGGTAATTATTATCCACTGTCTAGAAGGTGAACTTTGACTTTACAGTTTACTTAAAGCCACATAGAAACGTTCCGAATAATGCGTTTAAAGGAACAGTAAGTTGTAAAATATATATTGTGTATGTGTGTGCGTGTATGTATGTGTGTGTATATGTGTTACGGTGGTATACAATTCTACAGCAACAATTATTAATCCACTCACATTAGGCCCTGCGCCTAAATCTTAATCACTATTAAACACAGAGATTCAGTGCTGCAAGGCATCAGTGCTACCACTGAGCCACCTGATGGAAGGGATGGAACAGAGATTAAAATGATATAATTGGGTCAGACACAATGTAAATGCATGTTTTTATGTTTGTGGAATCACCCTGCACCCCTGGCATTAACGTGTAATGTAAAAATATAAATGTGTTCAATGGAAGAACCAGTGATTATAACCTCCTGTTTAATGTGATCTAAATAAATCGTCCCCACTTAATTGACAGTATATTGGGTGTGTGGCCCAAATATAGCATTTATATATATTACCATACTGCACATATGATTTGATGTGCACCATGGTTCCTGCGTATGCACGCCATGGGGTACCACATGGGAGCCATTTTGCTTGTCTTTTCAGGATATGATGTAACGGGTGGGCGGTAGAGTGACATGAATTTCCTGTTTTACCTTTAAAGGGCATGTCCACCTAATTTAATAATTTTTGTTATATAGTAGCTCTCCCTCCCCCCAACCGCTATAATAGATTTTCCAGAACTCCCGCCAAATCTTACTTACCTTACCGTCTCCCCCAGCGTACTGTCCGGCCCTCTGCTTGCATAGCCGCATCCCTGCTTGCATTTTCTCACAAGCAGAGGGCGGCAGCCGGCGGAGGAAAAAGGGGAGGTAACTAGAGTTTGGGGCACTTTCTAGAATAAAATTAGAGCGGTTGGGGGGCTGGGGGGACTGGGGGAATCATATATCAAAAATATTTTTAGAGGTGGACATACCCTTTAATGAGATGTAAATCCTGTCGCTCCAGTTCGCTTACTGTCTAGGGATGACTCCAGAAATTCTTAAAGGGGATTGACTTACTTTTGCAGAGAATTTCATTGTGCTTGACTGCCAGCCTTTGAACTGTTTAAATCTTTCAGTCATATACAAGCAACATGGAAAAAGAAGGGTTGTGCAGCGACTCTAAGGCGTATCTCCACTTCATCTCCCAAGAATTTTGCTATTTAGTTTTATTATAGAAAGGAGGGGTAAAGGACTGTGTCTTAGCTCCCGTTCTTTATAAAAACTGCAGGAGTCGGCAGAGGTAACATACCCAGGAGACAGCAAAAGTGAGGGTAGCACTCCAAAGTAAAGGAAGGGGGCAAGTTTTTTCCCCCCGAACGTTGTGATATGTGTGGTCTTCAATAAAATTAAGTGTACTTTACTTTGGAGTGCTCCCTCGCTTTTTGTGGTCTCCTGTTACCTAATATCCATTTAAGGGTTGGATTACTAGAGGAGTGAGCACCCACGTGTGGACGAGTGCAGAGGACCCTATCGCTAGATTGCTGAAGGTACATACCAATTGTCGCTACTCTGACAGGTCCTGACGGACTCTGTAACTCTATGACACTAAATAATAGCAATTTTTTTTTTTGCATTTTAAGGCAGTGGAGATACCCTTTAAATGGCAGCAGCTAACAATGACCACAGCAGGGGTAAAACAATACTACATTCCATACAAATAAGAGGGCCCCAAATAACAGCTCTGTATAGGGCCCCATTGAGCCAAATATAACTCTGAGCTTAGCTCTCCTGCTCTATTCAAGTTGGCTTCTGCCTCCTAATTAGTGATGAGGCCTACTTCACTCTGCTACTCCTCTCCTAACCTCAACCTTAGAAACATGCTGTCCACATAAGCAAACACATTATAACCAGTGTTCCCTCTAAGCTGTGTTCTCTCTAGCTGTAGCTCACGCCCACACACAAAACTCAGCACAGAGGTTAAATAGTCAATGTACGTAAAAAGTATGTTGCACCATAACAGGAGATGTCATACTTACCCTTCTGATCATCTAACTTCAGGGTTCCACGATGCAGTAATCACTGAGCCTGATTTATGCATCATGGTAACCCAGAAGGTAGGCGAGCACGGAGCGTTAATGCCAGTATTTTAAAGGCACGGAGCGTAAATGCCAGCATTTTAAAGGCATACTAAGTGGCACTAAAAACGGTTTGGCATTTTACATTGGGTGCTGTGCTGTTAAATGAACAGAGCAGGCCTTGCCAATGTATAAGTAAACTATGGAATATACATACACAGAGCAAAGTCCCAAAGCATAACTTCCAGTGGGACAGAAAGGAAGCGGGCCAGCCGCGTCTTCAATAAAAAAAATCGTTAATTCTTTATTTCGGAATCTTTAAAATCATCAGACCATCACATATAGAGTTGCAAACAAACAGAAACTAACTAACGGGCAAAAGACATGTGAACCCTCCAGGCTCCACCCGACGTGTTTCGTGGCCAATAGCCACTTCCTCAGGGCTATTGGCCATGAAGGCCAATAGTCACACCCTTAACAACTTGGCTGTGATAGCTAATTGGGATTTCCAGGGTACATAATTGCACAGATTCTTGTACAAGTCATTCTGAATTGAGAAAGCCAGTCGGAGACTAGTAAAACGTTTCAAGAACTAAATTCTTGTCCAGTTGATCTAATTGAATAAACAGATATACCCTGACCTGGATGAATGAGAACCTTACAAGCACATCCTCACTACAAATTTAGTTCACCTACAATACGAACTTTAAAAGGCACATGTTTCAATAAAATTGTTAACTTTAACATGGATTAAAGAGCTTGACAGTCAATCTCACTCTAGTGGTGCCTTGCGGATTATGGGCAAGGAAACCAAGGCACCTGCCTAGGCCAAAATATAATTTTATTGCTAAGAGGGGTGGGGTTGGATGAATGAGTTTGCATTAAAAAGGTAGAATAATCTGGTGCAGAGCAGGATTATCCACAAGGCAACCCTAGGCACCTGCCAAATAGTTCGAAAAATTCAAATGAAATACAATTAAAATATCAATGGTAACTAAGGGCATGTCCATCCCCAAAAACTATAATCCCCCCCACTACTGGCCCCATTGTGTAGTGTAGTTTAGTTTAAAGGAGAACTAAACTTCATTCAGTTTTTCAGATCCTAATGTGAAAGTTTTTCTCCCAGAACACCTACACATTGAAAGATTCTTCTCTAGTTATTTGCATTTAGTAGATATGAGTAATAGATTCTGTAACAAAGGAGGCTTCCATCTTGTTGCCAGACAACCCAAGCCCATGTTGGCTTCAAAGAGCCACGCCCCCTGACCCCAGCATTCACTGTCTCTATGTGCAGAGAGTTTCTAGCATCTCTTTCTAGTGAAATATAAAGCCTCTAAACTGTAGCTGAGGAACCACAGTTGATTTGTTGGTGGAGCACCAGTAATGCGTGTGTGTGTTTAGAAACAATCAGACCAAGAAGTCGCACTATATAAAAAACAGTTGTACTGATTTTACTGACATTACTCTATTGATTGAGAGTTCACCTGTGGCGTGCTCTGCTAAAGTGGGGTTAGGAAAAATATCAGATTATTGGGACACATGTTCGATTCCCCGTGTTCCCTTTTTTGTTTTTATTATGTGTCTAGCAAAAGATAAAGACTCTACATGTACTAGTCCATTACTTATTAGCCCTTGTGGCCTAGTGGTAGAAAGCTTTCTTTTAGAAGACACAGAATAGAAGGTGTGGTTCGATTCCCCATACTTATTTTTTGCTGAAATGTTAAATTTCGTTTCTTTCATCCATGCTAGCAAAGACATACAATGCAAAGATTACTTTTTTTTTTTGATGTAAAGCATGGAATTTATCATTGTTAGGGACAGGAGCATTCTAATGTGTTTACACAAAACTGCACTGGTATCTGTGTTCGTGGTCAGAGGGAGGGAGCTGTAACATGATTGGCTGTCAGCTTCCAGGAAGCAAGAGTGCAGTTTCCTGTGAAGTGTCGGCGGACACTTAGATGGGTGTGTCCTAGATAAGTGTGAATTATGGGAGCTGACCCTTAGTACACACAGGTTATTTTCATAAATCACCAGCATCCACAGCAAAGGGAGACACGAGACACAGCTTGTTGTCGTTTGTGAATGTGCTCTCTAATTGGACAATGTTGTCTTGGGACTTATCTCCTTTAATTCTTACCTTTACCCAACCGCTATAGTTTTAAGTTCAGAAAGTGCCCCAAATATTACTTACCTTACCTCTTCCTCAACCGCACTGACCTCCTGCAGCCGCGTCCGTGATTGGCTGCCCCCTCTGCTTGCATTTTCTCGCAAGGAGAGGGCTGGCAGTGCCGCCAGAGGAAAGTGGAAGGTAAGTAATATTTAGGCACTTTCTGAACTTAAAACTATAGCGATTGGGCTGGGGGGACAGGGAGAGAATATATATAAAACATTTTTAAGAAGGGTGGACATGCCCTTTAATGTAAATGGCTCTGGGACCTGGGCAATGGTCGGGAAAAACACATTGAATATCCAGAACTTTAAAAAAATCGATTTTGTTCTGACACGCGGGGTACTTTCAAGCTTTCGAGCTCCCCGGGTTCGATTTTCGATAATTATCCCATAAAGATTCGAACATCGATATTATCCCATAAACGATTCAAACATTTGATAATTATCCAATAAACAATTCGAACATTCGATTAATTATCTCCTAAACATTCGAGGATCGTTTGATTTGGAATTCAATAATTATTGAAGGGTTGAAAGTCCGAGAAAGAAATCCGGGTCCGGGATAGTTCGAGAAGTCCGAGTTGTTCAAACTCGATAAGTTGGACTCAAACTGGAGTTCGAGTTCATCTCTATTCATAAAACTGGCCCCATGAAGGACAGACAGAGGGATATCTCTGGACAAGTTGTCCTTAGTCAACTAATTAAGGACTACTATCGAAACAACAACAAAAAAAACCCTAAATTAAATAAAAGAATATCATCCAATATTACTCTGAGAATTTCATTTAATATTAAGGCACCAAATATAAATCTTTAGTTATCTAAAAAACACAAATAGTTAATAAAGCTTTTTTTTTTTTTTAGTAAATTAATATATATATATATAATATATATATAATATATATATATTATATAAGTATTTTATATATATAACGATTTACTAAATAAAAATTTAGATTCAGTGCATATTATTAAAATTTTCTTTCTCCTGAATATGGACTGGGTGATATTTCTTATACATCATTTATTTAGTATTTTTTTTTTATATTATTTCTTGTTGGGCACTAATGGTGGGTGCAGATTATAGCCCTATTTGGTTATAGGCTATTATCCCCACTAATCTATCATAAGAGCCATTATTTCCCTTTTCAGACAACTCAAAAATTGACTGACGTCCCGGCGAGAGTTTTGCTGAGGGGACCAGCTGCTGCTTAGTTCTGCCCCTGGATAACCTTCTCATCACATATGACTAGTAGCTCCAAATTTAAGCTGTTGGCAAAGGGAGGAGGAAGACAAATTGTAACACTGTACATCATGTTTCTAATTAGAACCAATCACATCTGCAGCTGATATTAGAAGATATGAAATATGTTTACAGCAATGCACTGCCAGATATGATTAAAATATAAGCCTCCTGGAATGTTTTTAAAATTGGATAATAATTTTTTTTATATGGCAAAAATGTAAACATTGTTTAGGGAAACGAGTGACAAAAAATGAGAGCAGTATCCTTTGGCCTAAGTCATGTCTTCTGCTAGCTTCTTCTGCGGAGGGACTGTTATTAATGGCCTGGGAAGGGTCAAATAAGACTACAATTATGGTCTTGTTCAAGCAGAAAAAAATTATACACCAGTTTCCTAAACACAATGAACTGATCTTTAGCAATAAGAAAATCTTCACAACATCTATGTTCACATCTAGCATACCTGCTAGACTTAGGCTGGGTACACACCAATCAGATTTTTATGCCTAACCTACAGATATTTTGTGTATTGGTCGGTTCAAAAAAATACGTGCGATTTCTCCGACGCGAGACTGTTGTTGAGAAAATCACTGCCGATCTGCGGCACCTCCTGCGAGGTGATAGAACTGATGTCCACGGCAAACATTTGCTGCTACCAGCAGTTAATTGTCCCACGCTGTTGTGTGTGAAGTGGACAATCGGAATGAAAAATCAATTAAGGGACCATACATTAGGCGTTTGGTACAATCCGACATACAATCCGACATTTCCATAGATTGGCCGAAAACTTTTACATTTCCCCAATTTTATTATATGACTTAGATCGTAATATCGATCTTAATTACAATTGGGAAAGTCGTTTTTTAAGTCGATTGGTAAAATGATTGTAGTGTTTTCTGAAGTTCCGATTAAATGTTAATGTAACCTAACCCCACAATAGACGACATTCAACAGTTAATTCACCAAAACAAATTGGATGTTGAACAATTAGTATAGTACATCTTAGTACAATTAGCATTGTACATCTGGCTATCAAAGTATGGTCGGTTTAAGATCGTAATACAGATCGTAATAGTGTAAGGCCACCTTTAAGGAGTTACTGTCACAATTTTCAATCCCTGTAAAATGAACAAATAAGTAAGAACAATTATTCTTGTACAGTGATTTGGTTGAAGACACTTGATTCCTCCTTGTGAAGGCATTTCTGTACAACGTGGCTAGCCTAGCCTCGTGCTAACCTTTTCCCCTTAGGGTGTTTAAGTCAGAACCCAGTCTCTGAAAACAAAACTGTTGTTAATGTGACTAGTAACCCCTTTATTTCAGCTTCCATTTTCCTTCATCCTGACCCAGGTGTGCCTCTGAGAAGCACATAACTAAAATGTTGATACAATAGAGATATGAAAATATTCATGCTGCTCATTCAATGCCATGATGATTGACAGCTGCTTACTCACTGTTACCTGCTGCCCTAATGTGAACTTCATTGACTTGCAGCATAGGCAATTAACCCTTTCCTATCACAAATCACTAGTAGAAAAACAAAATTAAACATAAATATGATTTGCACAAACAAAATATATGTTATTGTTTAGATGAAGCTAGAGCTAGGTCTTAACTAATGGTTGCTGTCACTGTTTTATTAATAAATAGTAATTGACCCCTACAATTTACCAACACAAAAGTTCCCATATTGCCTGGCCCTTGATACAAGGTTTAAAACAAATGTTTAGATGGTTGTGGTGTATACACTGACAGCTGTTTAAAGCAAACTATGCATCCAAGAATATACACTGGCAAAAAGTTTACTGGGATGGAAAATAATGCCCTTGACGCTCGATAATCCTCGAGAATACAATCAGAAACTCGAAAATAGTCCGGTTTCGGACGGAAAAGCTTTAGAAATTTAAGTTTGAAGTTTATTAATCCATTGACTCAAATCATTCGGTTATTAATTGGCTTGAAGAGACAAATTCCGTTCTGTTTTATCACCACATTATTGGCAAATTTCCGGACAATATTCCCCATTGACTCTAATGGGTTCAATCCTCAAATGTGGACATTTTTTACCCCCGACACAGACACAGGTACACCAGACCAACCCTTTTATTCCTGTGGCAGCCATTACCAAAAAAATAACTTAAGTCAAAAACCTTTTTTGATCTATTATCAAAAAGGTTAATTTTATGGTCATACATGCAATAATATAATCTCCCAACACACACCAACGACCTGCCATTTTATCCTGTGGCAGCCATACATAAAAGGAAACTATAATAAAAAAACAAAATCTTGATCAATCATCAAAAAAATTATTTATGTTCATACATACAAAATTACCCCACACACACCTACTGACCTACCCTTTTCATTTCAGTGGCAGCCATACTTAGGGTTAAGACCCAATTTGGGACTTTTTTTCCATTGATTTAGATTGGGTACAACAAAACATGAACATTCGTTTGCACATTGTGATCCGCAATGACATCACCCTCATAATACAACCGACTTTAGTTCCCATGGCAACATTCCTAAACTATCAAAAAGTTAGTTTTAGTTAGTAGTTAGTTAGTTAGTACCACACACAGCTGAAATGCAAAAAGATACCTACCGAACCAATGTTGGATGGCAAACAGGGTTACAGGGGAATCCCCCAGTGGGCCCACAGCTCATCACCAAAGAAAACAGAGAAAAACTAAAATTTTAATACAGAGCCACAGGGACAGTTAAGAAATGTATTTAAATAAACTGAGTCAGACCTCAGAAGGAGTAAGACAGACATATAAATTGGTGATATTAGAGGTATGATATGTTAGGTGGACCCTTAAACTCTTCCTGGAGGGCCCCTGGTCTCCAGTTTCCTGGTGGGCACAACAGTCCAGTCGACACTGCTCCAAACACCCAGAAAAATACAGCTATACACACCTACTGATACACACCCTCACAACCCAACCTACCCTCTGTTACATGGCAACCATACCTAAACCATCTATAAAGTAGTTTACAGTATATAGCACAAAAACATACCCCTCACACCACACAGACACAAGCTATCCTACTAATATACTCCACCCACCCCACCTTTCTGTTCCATGGCAACAATACACACAGTAATACAAATCTATAGGTTTAATCAGAATGGATTAGGAAATATAATGTCCCTCTTTATTGCATAGCCAGGTTATTGAGTTTTAAAAACCTGCTGCCACAGACACATGCATTCCCTTCCAAAATAGAGCCTTTCAAGCCAAATTCGTAGCTATACTTAAAGGGCAAGTCCAGTCCCAAAATGAAAACTTACATACAGGTAAATCACCCCCAAAACCCTAAACGGTAATAGTTTGAAATCTGAAATATATAAGTCTACCTGAAAGTTTGCACAATGTCTGTTTCCCTGTTTCTGCTTCCTGGTTCTTCTAGTTACCAACTGTCAGTTAGATTGAGCATGCCCAGGCTCAGTACAGGCTCAATAAGGTTTCTAAATTGCTCAGTTTCCATGAGGCATCCAGAAGCATAGCAGGCATATAGTAATGAATTCATAGGACAAAGTATGATATATCAACATATTTTAAAGGGGCCATTCTTCTAAAGATGTTTTTTGAGGGTGGAGTTGCCCTTAAACTTTCCATTCTAGTTATACTTGAAATAACTTTAATTTAAAGCTTTCTATAAATCATCCGTAAAATGTAATAAAGCAACATTTATACAAGCTACATTATAACTGACTTTTATTAAAAAAACTTGTTTCACACCCTTATTTATTTTCATAAAAAACTCATTTCGAACAGCATCTCAAGATGTCTGTGCTAGAGATTAAATGGTTGTGGCACAAGGGGTTAGAGCATTATTATTAATTAATTATATTATTAATATTTATTAATGGACTTGTAGAGTAAAGGGTTTTCTAACCATTTTAACGTTAATATACCCCTGCAACAATATTTTCTAATTGCCGAGAAGGAAAAAAACTGATTCTAATACCACATTCTGAATATTATTATACTAGCAAACCCTTGACTCTTTAAAGGGCAAGTCCAGCCCCAAAACTAAAACTTACATACAGGTAAATCATTCCCCCAACCCTAAACGGTAATAGTTTTGAAATCTGAAATATATAAGTCTAACTGAAATCCTGCCACAATGTCCTGGTTGCCCCTGTTTCTGCTTCCTGGTTCTTCCAATAAGCAACTGTCAGTTATGGATTTGACAGTTGACATCACAGCCAATGACTGAATGTTAATCCCCTGTCGCCTCTTCTGAGCATGCCCAGGCTCAGTACAGGTTTCTAAATTGCTCAGTTTCATGAGGCATCCAGAAGCATAGCAGGCATTACAGTAATGAATTCATAGGACAAACTATGATATATCAACATATTTTTAAAGAGGCAATTCTTTCCAAAATATGTTCTTATTAGGGGGTATTAGTCCTTTAAAAGAATAATCAAATCCCTCTGCTGTGCAACTGTAATCTTTCGTTAATATTAGGATTTCTTCCCATTCTCTCCAGCACCACCTAACAGCCATTCAGGGTACTGCAGTGGGTCCAGTGTCCGTGGATTTAAATCTTTCTTTTAGTATATAAGAAACCAGACCACTTCTACTGTAGTTTATCTAATGTGGTACATATACGGTAATGCAGTGAACAAGGTGCCCATCTATATATGGAAGATGTTGTCGTGGGGGTGGGAGACATGCTCAACGTGGGTGGGGGGGCCCCCAATTCTTAAAGAAACTGAGGGTTAATGATTATAGGAGAAATGGAACAGAAACTGAAATTAGAATGAAAAGAGGGGAGAAAGAATGCCTGTGAAAAATAAATGTGATAATATGGTTTTAATGTATTTTAACAAATGGCTCACTTTAACTTTTTGCGCATTTTGGTGAAGTGCGGCAAATTCATTTTAGGTGTTTGTTTTTTAAACTTAGGCTCCCAGAAGGTTTAGTTAGCCTTAAGCTTTCAGCTTTTCAAAACTGGTGAATTATTTTCCAAAAGTAGAATTTTAACTAAATATTTTATTTGAATTCAAAAATTGGATTCCAATACAGACCTTTAATGAAATAGTATTAAAAAGAAAAGTTATCTTTCTGATTTCAGATTTAGGGATTTTGCCTTTCAGACACAATCTGTACATAATCTGTACACATACATGCTCTGGTCATAGGGTGGCCATAATGTACTGACAATCATGTTTTATTTCAGTCCTATTGCTTAAGTGCTTTAATGTTACATCTTGTAGGAAAATAACAACAGAAGAGAGATGCAATTGTTCTAGAAAATAAAAAATGTTTAAAACAAGTAATAATTATTCCCTCCCCTGAAGAGCTTACAGTCCAACTGAGAAAAGATTATGTCAAGGAAGGCTAGTCCTGGTAGGAAATAATAAGAAACATTTGAAATCATTTGATGTAGAAAGAAAATAACCAGTCCTGTCCATTTAAAGGAAACGAACTAGGAGTAGACTATATGGAGTTGCACGAATCATTAAAACATAATCAATTTAATACAAGTTTATTATATTATGAATATTATTACAGTAATAGATATTTTTTCCATGCAGGGTTTTACACACTGAATTGCTCAATGAAATGTCATCATTTATATGGAAGAAAATTAGAAAACCCACCCTTCCCTTAATAATACACTAAAGAAAAGTTCAAAAGTTTTATCTCCATCCAATGGCAAATTATATTTGTCTATGATACCTGCCTATGATGGGCCAAGTCCTCTTGTATATGAATCTTTTATTTATTAGACTGTTACCAAATCATTAGAAGACCCTTCATGTCTATTTTCTCCAGAGTTGGATTTATAATTAGCCACAGTAGGCATGTGCCTAAGGTTGGGAGGGGTGTCAATCGCTCCCCGTTTTGTAGTTCACACATATTTAGCAGTTTTAAAAAGCATCTGACACCATGCACCTCAGCTCTGTAGTTCAGGTAATTTTAAATATTTTGGGCCTCCATAATAAAATGGGTGTGTGATTTGGGATGGATGTAGCCTGGTTGAGAGGTAGGTGAGGGTACCAGGCTTTTTGTGAATAATAGCTATTGGGAGTAATGTAATTCAACCCTGTTTGCATCCAGTATAACTTATTTCTTTTCTCTTAATAGAAAGTATCTTTAGCATGCATATACTTAATAATAGTAATTTAAATAGAAATACAAAGAATAATGCTCTACAGGGGGACCACCCAAAATGTCATTTATCCTATTACAAATAACATAGATAATATTATGTGATTAAAACATTTTATGCAGGTAACACATGCATTGCATCTCATAGGGATTATCTTAATCTAATTGCATCATACTTTTAGTCATTTAAAAATATTATGCTTCAATAATTAAACCACTTTTGTGTATGTAATAATGTAGTACGCACTTCATTGTTGGAAACTGTATGAAGTATTTCTAATAGAATAGAATCTTTTGTTTCTGTGTGAAATCAAGGTTGTTCATGTAACCAATTTACATCCCCTATAATGTCAGAGGGACTCTGATCCAAAGCTCTACCTAAAAAAAGTTAAAGGAACTTAACCTTAGCTTACCCAGTCCTTAAATTTAAAAGAGAACTAAATATACTAAAATACAAAAAAAACCTAAAATATTTTAAAATCCTAATGTGAAAGCTTTTTCCACAGAACACCTATACATTGTTAGATTTTTAAGAGTAAGTTGTATTGAGTACATGTGAGAAGTAGATTATGTAACTAAGAAGGCTTTCATATTGTTGCTATTAAAACTCAGTTTTCAAAGAGCCTTGTGAGCTTGTGCACTTATTTGCCATGCCCCTGACCTAGTATTCACTGTCTCTATGCACAGTATAGAGTATTTTCTTTATAGATGTCTCCACACCAATAGGAAATCCCTGACATTAATTTACCAGCCAGTGTGAATTCTGTACAGCTTTCCAGGGAAATACAAATTATTCAGCTGATTATAATGACATTTTTTTCTGTTCTAGCCAAAGATAAAGGTTGTTACCAGTCCAAATTAATATTTTAGAACGCACAGCCCACAGGTTCAAATTCCCAGGTTTACTCCCCCCCATGTTTCCTTAATGTTCCTAGTAAAGTTTCTACATGTACTAATTTCTATATGGAAGCCCTAATGGGATAGTGGTATAAAGCTTTGTTTTTAGGAAGACAAAGTACATGAGGTTGTTCAATTTCTCAGGCGTCGCTACTTTTTTTTTTACTGTCATGTTATTATTCAGTTTCTTACATCCATGCTAAATAAGAGATTCTGCAAAGATCACTTTTTTTGTGTAAAAGCCAAAGGAATATATCATTTTAAGGGACAGGAGCATTTAAATATGTTTACACAAAACTGCATTGAAATCCCTGCGTGTGTTTGGGAGAGGAATGATCTCTGTGCTGTTATATGATTAGCTGTCAGTTTCTAGGAAGCAAGGCTGCAGCTCTCCTTGTTTTGATTGTGCTAAAGAGCATGTAAGTGTGTACACTTAGCTTGTAAACACTCAGCTAAGGTGGATTATGAGAGCTGACTCCTAGTACCCAAGGTTAATTTCATAATCACCCAACAGCAGCCAAAGGAGAGGTGACAACAGCTTGTTGTATGTTTGTAAATGTGCTTTCTCTTTTGGGACAATATAGCTTGGAGACTTTAGTTACCCTTTAACTTAATATCTTAACATATTGCTTTTTGATTTTAAAGCCCTTTGGCTTCATGTTTTAACACACTGAAAGATTTGTGTAAGCTTAATTTGCATTTTCCAATATTTACAGATTAGAAATAAGATTTTTTTCCCAGAAACGTTTGCCCAGCAAAAGTTTACATAAAATACAGTTGGAAAATGGTGACACGAGAAGCTAAGAAACTCTCTCCTAGGAAAAGGCTTATTGGCATATCATTGAAATGATCAATGACCAAAGTCCTCTTAATATTCTCATTGGTGTTTACACTAACCCGCTGGGTTCTGTTCCATCTGTGAGTTCCCAGAGAAAAGAAAAAATAACCTGAAAGTTCTGTTGAATAACAAGTCCTGAACTGGGGGTTTCCTTCCTATTAGTTCCCTGGTTGGTGTGTCAAGATGTGAACCACTCATTAGTTATATATTTTCTTTAAGTATACTATTTTTATAAGGGCGAAACTGGTTTAAAGACCAAGCTTTAACGGTGGAAACAGTGTCTGAACGGCCCACCCAGTAAACAACGGGGAGACAGAAAACATCAGTCGGATAAGTCCCTCCATCTAGAGTAAGGAGTGGTGTGTTCAAACTGCCCGAAGGTCCGCAGGTCTGTAGTTATACTTACCTCTATACTTACAAGTGTGGATTTACAAAAGAACTGTGTTTGTGAAATAATTCAATCACGGTAAATTGCGTCTATAAAATACTGACCCAGGACAGTGCATGGATCCACCAGCAGGGATAATAATGTTGAATTGAGAATATTGATACTGTTTGCAACACAGAGACATAATAGGCAATTCACAATATGATATTGTATCCATTTGTACATGTGCCATTTTATTATTTTCTTTTAACTAATTTGTTGCAATAGATGTGGTATAGATACACAGACAGTAAGTCTGGAGGTGTAGGGCTCAGTAGTTTTTACCACATCCTGATGCAATGTGTAGTGGAAGCGGGTGGGCGTGGCCAAACGACACTCTCTGTCTCTCTCTGTCTCTCTGTCTGTCTCTCTCTCTGTCTCTCTCTCTGTCTCTCCCTCTGTCTCTGTCTGTCTCTGTCTCTGTCTGTCTCTCTCTCTGTCTCTCCCTCTGTCTGTCTGTCTGTCTCTCTCTGTCAATTTCTCTGTCTCTTTCTCCTATTCTGTTAGCAGCAGTGCTCACAATGATCAGCTTCCAGGTTAGTACAATTATTATAAATTGTCCCATTACTGTAATAGTGGCTGACTGTATTCTAGCAGCCAATAGGAATACCCCATATTAAACAAGCACCAGGTTCCTCCTTACTGCCGCATGTGTGTAAAGTACAGCATCTAACAAAGCCCTTCCACATTGGTCGTAATCCAGGTAAAAGCCAATAGTGTTCCGTTTAACTGGGAGAGAAGGCATTGCCTATAGAAATGGTGGGCGATCCCTGCTGTTGCTAGGTATTGAGACGCTGCCTGTTCCTGCTTGAGAGCCCTGGGGATTAGCTGGAGGAGGGAGTTAATGTGTGTACAGTATTGTATGTATACAACTTGACAGCACCTGGTCTGGGGCTCCAAGTGCCGATGGAAGCCCCGCGGAGCCTCCCAACACTCGCGGGCAGGGCCTGGGAGCCTGGTTTTTGGCCACGAACAACCGCAAACACCCCCTGGAAGTTGGAACTACCAGGAAGAGCTCCAAGTGCCGCGGGAAGTCCCGCGGAGCCTCCCAACACTCACGGCGGAGCCTGGGAGCCTGGTTTTCGGCCGTGGACAACCGCAAACTACCCCTGGAAGACGGAACTACCGGGAAGGGCTCCAAGTGCCGCAGGAAGCCCCGCGGAGCCTCCCAACACTCGCGGCGGGGCCTGGTTTTCAGCCGCAAGCAGCCGCAAACTACCCCTGGAAGACGTAACTACCGGGAAAGGCTCCAAGTGCCGCGGGAAGTTATCATTAGGTAAAAACGTACCTTAAACATAATTACACTACAAAAATAACAGCATTATTACTTAAAATATGTCATTCTTAGATAGGACTACCCTAATATGGGCCTTGTAAGTGGCAGGTAGCTTACACTTATTATATATTAATATATTTTAATAAATATATGTAACTAAAACTCCAGCAAATTAAACTATATAAAATTAACACATAAAAAACCCACTGTGCACCAACGGGCACACTTTTGCTAGTTTAAATATATAGTAATTTTAGTTTAAATGAGAGACGGCTACTGTGAATATAAAATAACATTTTTGGATTTATCAAAATATAGGGAAACTGATTTATGAAACCTTTTAGGATCAGAGAATTAATTGCTTTTTGCTACTATTCACCATTCAAAGTTTTTAAACAGAAATACCCTTTTGCTAGTTTGTAAGATTAAAAAGGAACTGTGGGAACGGCAAGATTTTTTTGAGAAGATGAAAGAACTTTAAAGAGTATGTGAATCGAATAAAATGACTTTGCTTAATCTAATGGTGGCCATATACTTGGCAATATTATTGCTTTGGGTATGGTTCCTGCCAAGGAAATTGGCCTAATCCAATCTGCCCGATGTTGTTTTCAGAATGGGTAATCGCTATGAGCCAGCACCGGCAGAGGGAATTTGCCACAATGCATTTTACACATACCAACTATTGTTACTATCTGCACACACTAGAAGAGTGTATAATAATAAAAATAATAAGATATTTGATTGACCGCTGAAATGCACGATTCTTTAGATTCAGCATCTAAACAAACAAGTGGTAGTGATGATTTGGGAGAATTATAGTTTCCAGTAATGAGCCGTTTAAAAAAAAAAAAAAATCCTGTTTAGATAACGTTTAATACATATACCAGATAACACACAGGGACATGTTAAAAGATGGCAAAATATCACTTCCAATGGGATGACCCCTCTTCACAGTATCTCTGCATCACTGCCAAAAGAATTGATTGGTTTTGCTTAAAATGTGTTTTTATCTAGAAAAAAACAAGAAATTAGGACCTGGGTAGACCTTTCTTCAGTAGTGGAATAAAAGTGAAAGTTTAGTCTTCGGAGGGGTTTTTTACTGTGAGAACTGTAAAACTATGGGACAGTGGATGTTGTGATGGTAGGTCCATTGGATAGTTTTAAAGACTGAGAGGTTAAGGAGTTATGTGTTACCTTCCGTTCTTCAATCAATTCACCAGGTGCGACGGACAAAGAAAAAAGACACTTGTATATAAGGAGTGAGTGATGTGTGGTCACTAATAAAGAATTATTTGTTATTTGGAGTGCGACCCTCGTTTGGACTTAATCTATCAAAAAAGAAACTTACCTTACACGCGATCCACCGCAGAGTAACTATAACGCGCTAAAATAAAATATTCTGCCACAAATGTCAAACTTATATTCACCTTAATTGCTCTAACAGTTGTGTTGCTACTGAAGGGCAAGCAGGGAGACTGTTAAGTAACATGTCGCACACTGCTCGAACAGTTCTATCTGTTATGTTACACTAACATATACGCTTTACATATACAGTTCTAACTGTAACAGCAATGTGCAACATATTACTTATTTGTTTCCCTGCTTGCCCTTCTATTGCGCCATATGTCAGCTGATCTCCTGTGGGTCCATAGTGAGTTCCGACTGATGTGAGATTACAGCTGGCTGTGCACCCAAATTAGCTAGGTGGAACGCCAAGCTAAAAGCTGCTAGTGAGAAAACTGTGAAGAAAGCGAGAGTGCAGGAGTGTTTAACTGTGTCAATGTGGCAGTTGAAGGCTGCTAAAATGATAGCAGGACACTTGTAGGGAAAAAAGAATATTTTGACCTCCTGAGGGCTCGTTCACACTAGAGCGCAGCAGAACATGGCAATTTCATGCGTTGTTTCACTGCGTTAATGCACAAAGCATGCCATTATTTTCAATGACGTGTGTTAATACACCAAAATGCTGCATGCTTCGTCACAACACTTATATAGTATATATGTATAGTATATAAGGTATATTTTTGACACACCAGGGTAAAAAGACCTACATTACTCTGAGGACAGGTAAATGTGAGAAAGAGATATACAGGCAGTTATTAGTTTGAAATTGACTGCTAACAATAAATTTTTAGGCACGTCCACCCTAAAAACTAGCTTTTAGTATAAGGTAGGTGACCACTGCCCACCCCCAACTGCCTAATTATTTCTGTAAAGATATGCTGAAATCGATACTTACAGTCCCTTCTCTCCCGTATTGTCTCCGATCCGGCTCCCTGCTTGCGGAAGTTGCAAGCAGGGGCCAGACCGACAGCCGCTTCTGTGATTGGCTAAGACACGGCCAATCGCAGACGCAGCTGACGTCATTGAAGAAGCCGCGGGAGAAAAGTGTCCGTAAGTAGCAATCTAAGCATTTTTTGAAAGAAATATTTCAGCGGTTGGGGTTGGGCAGGGGGTACCTACCTTATCCTAAAAGGTGCCACGTCTGCAGAGAATGGATCTGGATGGTGGGAGGGGGGGGAATGGCCCCCCGTGCAAGCTTCAGACCTTGTTGAGGCTAGGGAAGAAACAGGCACCGGACAAATCACTGACTGCTTTCCGGGATTTTGAAAAGGCATAGCACGAGAACCGTTTGGAGCAGAGATGTAAGTACACAGTAGGGCTAGTATGGGGTTAAATTTTAGTTTTGGGGTGGACATGCCATTTAAGTACAGCCTTGATGCACCACGCAGAGGAGAGGAAGCCTGGTGAACAGTTACTCATGTCCCTGACAACACAGCCAGTCGTTAACTACTCCTTCCTCTGCTACTAATCCTTAAAGATAGTAAGTAGTGCATTCCCAAAATGATGGAAGTTGTGGTTGGGGGTCTGCTAATTAACAAATGGAAATAAAACAGAATAAGTGTAGAAAGGGCACACAGACAAATGAGCCATTGCAAAAAAATGCAAGAGGCAAAATTTCTGGAGACAATCAAATTGCAGACAGGATGATGGTAGACTTTTTTTCTTATTGAAGCTCTTGAACTCCCAATATTCACTTTGCACTGCCCACCTTCTTAAGCTGGGTACACACCATACAATAATTCCGGCCGACCGACTGACATTTCAGTGTTTCGTGTGGTCAAATTCTATGGCAGCTCCGACCGATCACTGACCACTCCTTTGTCCAAATCAGACGAAAGCACGATCGAACGGGTTGGAAAACCATGACCGTTTGTGCAGCCCTCTATGGACCGCACGATCGGTTACGGCTAACTGTCGGACACGGCTGCTTTTGCTGTGACCGAAAATCCTTCCTCCTAGCTGACTGGTCGGAAGCCTTGATCGGTATGCCAGGAGGAACAATTGCATGGTGTGTACCCACCCACTGTTTCTTAGGTCTTTATTGGGTTTTGTTGAGTATTTATCTTTCTTGTATTAAACCTGTGGGTGGTGCATTTTCTTATTTTGTTTAATTCTCAATCATTACAGGTCTCTGGGGAGACTTCTCATCTATCCCAAATTTTATTGTATTTGCTAGGGCATCCCCTGTTTGTATATATAAATTTTTTATATACCAATGTGGCGTTTATACAGGCTTTCCATTGAGCCAAGGTGGGGGCTGTGGGCAATATCCAGTGTTCTGCTATCCGCTTTCTGGCAGTAAACAGTGTTTCGCATATAAAAATGTTTGTGAATTTATCTAGTCCTAGGTATTCTGTTATGCATACTTTTGGGTCCATTCCCACTGGGCTGCCCATGTTATTGTGTAGAAATCTTATAATTTGCTGCCAGAACCCGTGTATTTGTGGGCAACTCAAAAGTAAATGGTAAAAGGTGCCAGGGGCCGTGTTACACATGGGACACAAAGGACTTCTTCCCTGTCTAAATTTTGCTATTCTAATTGGAGCAAGGTATGCTCTGTGTAAAATATATAACTGTGTCATCCGTTCTGACATCTTCAGGGTGGCAGTTTTCTGTGCTATCAGCACCTCTTCCCATTCGTCGGCCTCAATCTGTCCTATGTCGCCTTCCCAGATAGTTTTTTTTTTTTTCCCGAAGGCTTGGGAGCGGGCGTGGGGGGTTTGGAGGTGGGTGTAAATTTTTGATATTAGTTTCGCAGAGGTTGGGGCGCTGAGCAAGTCTAAAAGTGGATTGCTGTCTAAGTCGAGGATGCGTCCTTGAAACTGGGTATTGAAAGCGTGTCTAATCTGTAGGTATCTAAATAAGTGGGTATTTGGTATTTTAAATTCATGTTTTAGTTGGTCAAATGTTTTTAGCTGGCCATTTGTCAGGAGATGAGATAGTTTATTGATTCCATACTTATGCCAGATTTCAGGTCGTGGCATGGAGAGAAACTCAGGAAGAGTATGATTAAACCACAATGGGGTTTGCTTGGTCGGGGGAGTCTGTTTCATAAGTTGTACTTTGAGATCCCAGGTCTTCAGCGCCTGGGTTAGCAGAGGTGGAGAGGATGTAGTTGGTTGCCAGCCTTTCACGCCATATGATATTATGTAAAGTTTAAAATTATGGGTTTAAGATATTTGAGGTGTGTAGGGGTGTGATCAGATGGAGGAATCTTGTGATTCATCTCTTGTCCAGTGGTATATGTGTGAAATCTGGGAGGCAACATAATAAAGTCGAAAGTCTGGGAGTGCCATGCCCCCCAGGTCTGTTGGGCGTTTCAGTGTCTGCCAGTTTAGTTTTGACCTGCCCGCTCCCCACACAAATGATCTGAGGATGGCGTCCATTACTTTAAAATATTTAAGTGGGATGAGGATTGGGGAATGCCATAGGACATAGAGGACTTTGGGGAGGAGTATCATTTTTCTAAGATTGATACGTCCGGTCGTTCCTATAGGTAGCTTGGACCAAATTTGCATTTTATATTTAATTAGCTGGATCAGGGGTTCCATATTTAGGTTCAGATATTCTCTGGGATCTTTGGAGACAGTTATTCCTAAATATTTGATTGTGCTCGATCTCTGTAAGGGGAGGGGGGTTAGAGTGGTGTTGGGGGGGAAGGAATCTATTGGAAGGATTTGGGATTTAGCCCAGTTGATAGAGAGGCCAGAGTATCCCCCATGTTCGTTTATGAGGACTAGTGATGTATTAAGTGCTATATCCTGGTTTGCTAAGTATAGTAGAATGTCATCAGCGTATAAACTGATTTTTTCTATGTGAGTTCCCACCTGTAGACCCTGGATCGTTTAATCATTCCGGAATTTTATTGCTAGGGGTTCTATCGAAAGTGCGTAGAGCAGGGGAGAGAGTGGGCAACCCTGCCTTGTACCCCGTTGTAACAGGAAGGTATCAGAGGTTATTCCATTGACTAAGATTTGGATCTTGGGACGGGAGTATAGGAGTTGGAGCCATTTAATGAATTTGGGTCCAATACCGTAGCCCCGGAGTACTTGCCACAAATACGGCCATTACACAGAGTCGAATGCCTTTGCGGCATCCAAGCTTACTATGCATCTTGTATTGGTGTTGTCGTGTATGGCTTGTATATTCATATATATTCATCTGGTGTTGTGGAGGGGTTTTTCCCAGGCATGAAGCCATTTTGGTCTGGATGCATTAGGTATTGGATGATTTTGTTTAATCTGGTGGAAAGTATTTTGGCTAGGATCTTAATGTCAGTTTGTAGGAGTGATATCGGTCTGTAGAACTCTGGTAGTTGGGGGTCTTTGCCGGGTTTTGGGATAAGCACCATAAGGGCTTTGGACATAGATTCTGGAAGTGTGGAAGTGGTGAATATTGTATTGTAAAGGTTGAGTAGTCTTGGTGTCAAAGCGTCTGCATAGTGGATGTAAAACTCTGCTGGCAGTCCATCTGTACCAGGGGTCTTGTTGTGTGGTAGGAGAGATAGGGTAGATCTAATTTCGTTGTCTGTGATGGGTTCCTCTAGTAGGTGGCGGGCGTCCATTTGGAGCTGGGGTAGTGGAATTGTGCTTAAGTGTGTTACAATTTCCTCCAGAGTGCGGTTAAGTTGAGAGGAGTATAGTATTTGTAGTATGTGTGAAACTGGTTAGCAACTGCATGTGGGTCGGTTACCGGGGTTCCCTCTGGGATTCGTTGGGTTTATGTTCATTATTGGCTAGGTATGCTAGCAACTTCCCGCATCTCTCTCCATATTCATATAGCCTTCGCGATCTAAAATGGAGTTTCTTTTGGGCCTTTGTCTCTAGTATTTCGTTCGTTACTCTGGTTTGGAGTTTGAGAGCTTCTGCATTTTCTATCGAGGGGTTATTGCTGTAGAGCACATAAGGTCCTTTTCTCTGTCTCGCAGGATCTGTGTTTAATCTTATTAATGGCAGATGTGATAATCATACGTGCATGCAATTTAAACATTTCCCACACCTGGATTACATTGGCTGTATTTGCGTTAATGTCAAACAGTTCCCATTCTCTGGACAACTTGTCCTCCTCTGGCATTAAGGTCAGCCAGAAAGGGTTCAGCCTCCTTGGTCTTGGGGTGGGATCGTGCGACCAAAGGAAGTCTACACAGCAGGGGGCATGGTCGGATAGAATCCTTGGGGCATATTTTGCCTGTGTCAGGTAAGGGATTAAGGTTGACTGGACCAGTATCATATCAATTCTTGACATAGTGTTGTGCGAGGCAGAAAAGCAGGAGTACTCCACCTTGCTAGAATGTAGGTGTCTCCATGCGTCTATTAAATTAATACTCTGTACCAGCCTGGCAAATCTGGTCAGTGGATTTACGGGGGCCCGCCATCCGGGGGGATGGATTCTGTTGCTTATAAGATTCTGGACTATGTTAAAGTCCAGCCAGACAGACGGAACTCCCGGGAAATCCGCTAGGAAGTGCAATGCCTCCTGTATAGAGGACATCTTAAATGGGGGCAGGACACAAGAGGCAAGGATATTAATGGGGAGTGACTGTATCAACCCACCCATGGTCTTTTTAACGCGGATTGCTGGCGGCCTACCAGATGTGTTTCCACAAGCACGATTATATCCACATTTAGTTTTTTTAAGTATTGAAAGATTGCTGTGAGCTTGATTTTATTTTGGAGGCCCCTAACATTCCAAACTAGTGTTTTAAGAGGTGGTGGGTGTTCGTATGTCCGAGCTCGTGGGTGGGGCCAGACCTGGCGGGGGTCGATTGAGGCCTAGCATTACACAACCCAGAAGACTTTGTTACAGTTATATATGACCAATAAACTTTTATACAATAGAGGACAGTGAACCATAAATCTATGTTTTCAATCATGCTACTCTTAACATCAAACATTTAAACAACAAGTTTACTTTTTATACCAGGAAGTGTTAGTACCGATCTTGGCGTACCAATTGTCCTGGTAATTAAATTAGCAGCGCTAGGGGGCGACTTTCTTTTAACGCTGCGACTGGTTGGTGAGGAGGAGTTGGATACTATTGACTTTGGCTTAGGGAGCGATTTCGTCCGCTCGGATCCATATTATGGAAAAATAGGGAAAAGACAGCACCGATAGTTGACTGTCAGGGGGTTATTTTAGTTGTGGTTGATGAGAAAGCAAATGCAGTCTGCGGGTATTTTGGAGTAGCGGATAAATTGTTTGTTTGAAGTTTAGGTCTGTTTCCATTTTGTGGTTATTAGCGGGAGTAGAAGGGGTAAGGGGGGTTACCATTGTTCTTACACTTTTCTCGCAGTGGGGTCCCAAGGATGCAAGTCCGGGAGTCTGGTAGGAGTCTCTCCTGGTGAGGTTAATCCATGGACATTTGTAATCCTTTGGGTGCCGGGGTTGTAGGTAGTGGTAGACTGTTTGGGGACCCGTTGATGCAGGTCGTGTGGGAGTTAAGGGTTAATGTAGTATTACTGTAGGGACTTTGGTATTTGTAATCCACAGGTGTTGGTTAGTTCACATTGTATAATGTAGGAGTGGCAACGGGCTGAGACAGGTTATAGGTGTTTATGTTCCTATGGGATGTTGTGGTTGGGGTTGGAATCGAGCCATTTTGAGGTCTCTTCGGCAGATGTGAAAAAGTGCACTTTGTCGCCTGATATGACCCGGAGTTTTGCTGGATCGAGCATTGCATACTTTATATTCGCTGATCTCATCCTGCGTTTGACATCCGTAAATTTTGCTCTCTCTGCGTTTCTATTGAAAAGTCGGGGTAGATCGAAATTGTGCTGTTTTTGGAAAGGGATATTGCCTCTTTCCCTTGTGAGGTGAAGTATTGTGTTCCGGTCTCTGAAGTTCAGCAGTTTTGCTATAAGGGTTCGCGGTGGGGCCCCGGAGGGAGGTGTTCTAAGGGAGAGTCTGTGTGTGCGCTCCACAACGAATGTACTAGATAAGCTGTCACTGCCAAATGTATTTATTAAGAATTGTTCCAGGAACTTGGTTGAATCAGCTCCCTCAGCTTTCTCTGGTAGGCCCACTAACCTTATATTGTTTCTGCGATGCCTGTTTTCCAGGTAACATAGTAACATAGTAACATAGTAATTAAGGTTGAATAAAGACATTCGTCCATCAAGTCCAACCTATTCCCTTTTTTCTTTTTTTTTTTTTTTTTTAACCCTACCTAACAGTTGATCCAGAGGAAGGCAAAAAACCCCAGCTAAAAAAGGGGGGAAAAAATTCCTTCCTGACTCCAAACGGCAATCGGAAAGTATCCCTGGATCAACCAGATCTATATGCATTAATACCAGTAATTCTCAATATTTTTTAGTTTTAGAAACTTATCCAGGCCTTTTTTAAAGTTATTCAATGAACTTGCCATTACCACCTCTGCTGGAAGACAGTTCCACAGTTTCACCGTTCTCACTGTAAAGAAACCTCTCCTAACTTGAAGATGAAACTTCTTTTCTTCCAACCTTAAAGGATGTCCACGAGTCCTCTGATATGACCTATTAGTGAACAATGCACCAGAGAGTTCACTGTATGGGCCATTAATATATTTGTATAAGGTTATCATGTCCCCACGCAACCGCCGCTTCTCCAATGTAAACAGCCCTAACTTGTCTAATCTGCCTGCATATTCAAGCCCCTCCATTCCCCTTATTAATTTAGTTGCCCTTCTCTGAACTGCCTCAATTTCCAAGATGTATCTTTACCTAGAAACAGTTCCCCCCAGTCTATGAGCAGGAGCGATTACTTTAAAAGCATAAAATTAGCTTTCCTAAAGTTAAAAGTTTTTGTTAAGCCAGTGCACTTTAGTTTTCTGCAACCTATATTAAATGACACTATATCATGGTCACTATTCCCTAAGCTTCCCATTACCTTCATCTCCAAAATGAGCTCTGGGTTATTAGATATCACCAGATCCAACAACGCATTCTTTCTAGTAGGAACTTCTACCATCTGTGAAAGAAAATGCTCATATAGGAAATTTAAGAACTTTATACCTTTTGAGGTGCTGGCAGTTCCATTACTCCAATCTATTTCAGGGTAGTTAAAATCCCCCATAACCAGAACATGCCCCATACCAGCAGCCTTCGCCAACTGCATATGGAGATTCATTTCCACCTCTTCCCCGGCATTTGGCAGCTTATAACACACTCCAACAATTAATTTACCTACCTTCTTGCTTCCTGTACACAGTTCCACCCATAATGTTTCTGCCGCATCGTTTGCTCCCCCATCTATTCCATCTTTTAAATTTGGCTTCAATTCCTGTTTAACATACATACATACTCCTCCTCCTTTCTTATTAACTCGGTCATGTCTAAATAAGGAGTACCCTTCAATATTTACTGTCCAGTCGTGTGAATCATTAAGCCATGATTCTGCTATACTAATTACATCATACCTTTCCTTTAACGCTATTATTTCAAGTTCGCCGGTTTTTCCAGCCAGACTCCTTGCATTTGTAAACATACATTTTAGATTATCAATTGATTTACTTCCATACATGGTCGTACATGCCTCCTTATCCTCTATGCTCCCCCCTCCTCCTTCTCCTCCCTCCGTTGTGTTACTAGCCCCCAGATCCCTAACTTCTCTATCTACCCCTGTGTAGTTAAACGTTCCCTCCCCCCCCATACCTAGTTTAAAATCTCCTAGCCATCTTCTCCCCCAAAACAGTTGCACCACCACCATTGAGGTGCAATCCGTCACTACTAAAGAGCCTGTAGCCAACAGAAAAGTCAGCCCAGTTCTCTAAAAACCCAAACCCCATCTCCTTACACCACTCTCTTAGCCACGCATTTATACTCCTGAGCTCCCGTTGCCTCCCTAGCGTAGCACGTGGCTGCGGTAGTATTTCTGAAATCACTACCCTGGAGGTCCTTGCTTTTAACTTGGCCCCTAATTCTCGCAAATCATTTTTAAGGACCTCACCTCCACCTCTAACTTTGTCATTGGCACCAATGTGAACCAAGACCGCCGGGTCACTCCCAGCCCCACCCAATAATCTGTCTACACGATCCACCACATGTCGAACCCTAGCACCAGGCAGACAACACACTGTTCGGCATGCAGGGTCCTGGCGACAGATTACCCTATCTACCCTTCTAATAATAGAATCCCCTACCATTACCACCTGTCTATCCTTCCTAGCCCCCAGTTCTCCCTCCCTTGTATTGGAGATGGCCGTCCCCTGGGTGCTCAAGGGAAAGGCCCGCTCCATACATGCTGATTCCGTGCCATCGTCCTCCACATCTTCACCTAAAATGGCAAATCTGTTGGGATCGACCAGCTGGGAAGAAGCCCCCCTATCCTTCTGTCCCCTACTTCCCCTGGTGACCCTTACAAATCTATCTTCCTTCTCCACCTTATCTGCCCCATCTCCACCCACCAGTTTACTGGCCCCTGCCAGTACCTGCATTTCCCCCAGGTTTGCCAAGTCCTGCAATGCTGCAAGTTTACCCCTTAGACTCTGTACCTCAGATTCCAAATGGGCAACCCACTCACATCTGACACATACATAGGTCCCCTGGGGCGGCTGCTCCAAGATCCCATACATGCGGCAGGATGCACATTGCGCGGCCCCAACAAAACTGTCCATACTAAACAGCAATACACAGCAGAGACACAGCAGAGAAATAGTGTTGTTCTCAAACGCTTTCTTGTTTTAAACGCTGTCAATTCTCTTAAAAACAGAAAAATCTCTTTAAAACAGAAAATCGCTCAGAGCTAATCGCTCATGGGAAGTGCCTTAAATGAGGTTCAAAACCAAGAAATTTTTAATATCTAATTTGTGTTCCTTAATTTGCGGTTTTATTTCTCTTAATGTCTGGACATTTATTTCTCTTAATGTCTGGACCACATAACATTTAACATGGGCATTTTAACATATACACCACCTGTTTTGTTGCACATGTGGCAAATGTTCTTTACTGTATGGACGTACCCTTTAGAGGATGTGAAATCACATTACATTTAATAATGGATGTGCAGCAATTACACCCAAGACATGAGAAAGTACCCCTTTGTTTACTCGTAGCTTTCTTCACTTAACTAATGCCAGCGGGGCACAATTGATCCTGAATTGTATTGCCCCTTTTGTAGCTGAACAATGGAATATGTTTAAAAAGATGACATATTTCAGGGTCATTTTGTACCACCGATCAAAATGTTCTGACTACTTTTTTGATGTTATGACTGTGTACAGAGTGGTGGTCAATGGCTCTACATCTATGTGGGCTAAAGTTCTAAGCGGAGTGCCTCAGGGTGGGGTCCGTACTGGGGCCACTTCTTTTTAATCTGTTTATAAATGACTTAGAAGGGGGCATTGAGAGCAAGGTCTCTGTCTTTGCTGATGACACTAAACTATGCAGAGCTTTGAAAACAAATGATGTGCAATTGCTGCAAGCTGACCTAGATAGATTATCAAAATGGGCAGCATAATGGCAGATCAGATTCAATTGATAAATGTAAGGTGATGCATTTGGGGTTTAGCAATCCTGGTGCCACCTACACCATAAATAACTCTGTGTTAGGTGAATCTCGACTGGAAAAAGATGTGGGGGTTCTAGTAGATTACAGACTTAGCTATAGCAAACAATTCCAGGCAGCAACGGCTAGAGCTAGCAAGGCACTGTCTTGTATAAAGAGGGGAATAGATTCAAGAGAAAAAAACATGGTTCTCCCTTTTTACAAGGCACTGGTAAGACCTCATTTGGAATATGCAGTGCAGTTTTGGAATCCCATATACAAAAGAGACATCTTGGAAATGGAAGCAGTTCAGAGAAGTGCAACAAAAATAATAAAGGGAATGGAGGGGCTTGAATATGCAGGCAGATTAGACAAGTTAGGGCTCTTTACATTAGAGAAGCTACATTTGTGGGGATATGATCACTTTATATAAATATATTAATGGGACATACAATAAACCCTCTGGTGCATTGTTCACTAATAGGTCATATCAGAGGACACATGGACATCCTTTAAGGTTGGTAGAAAAGAAGTTTCTACCAATTTTTAGGAAAGGTTTCTTTACAGTGAGAACGGTGAAACTGTGGAAGTGACTTCCAGCAGATGTGGTAATGGCAAGTTCATTAAATAACTTTAAAAGTAGCCTAGATAAGTTTCTAAAACTAAAAATATTTAGAATTACTGGTGTTAATACATATACTGTAGTTCTGGTTGATTCAGGGATACTTTCCTATTGCCATTTGGAGTCAGGAAGTAATTTTCCACCCTTATTTTTTTGGATCAACTGTTAGGTAGGTTTTAAAAGGAGGGTGAATATGGGATGTAGAATCTAGATATAGACTATACTGTATGTAGTATACACTGTATGTAGAATTATTATTATTATTCTAGATTTCTGTAGCACCAACAATTTTCATAGCCCTTTACAGTTGTATTAATATACATAAGGAAAACATACATGTTACATACAAGAGTAGTGCAAGTAATACAAAGTGCAAGTAATTCAAGTGCTAGTCCAGCAGCATTCGGTGTGGTAAGTTACAGCATTACTGTGGTGCAATAGGAAGGAGGGCCCTGCCCAAAAGAGCTTACGGTCTAGAGGAGATGGGGATGAAACTTAAAGGGAAGCAGATCAGTAGCTGTAACTAATTTGTCAGTAGATTATAACCAGAGGGTCAATGATGGGTCAGTAAGAGGGGTAGAAGTGTCCAGGCCCAGATTGTAACCCTGCCTAAAGAGGTGAGTTTTGAGGTTGTGTTTGAAGATACGAAGTGATAGCAAATTAAGTATAAGGTGAGGAAGGGAGTACCAGAGTAGAGGGGCGGCATGAGAAAAGCTGAGGAGAATATCATTAGCAGATCGGAGGTATTGGAGCCTTGTAAGATAAAGTTAGCAGCTTAAATTGTATTTTTTGGGTAATGGGAAGCCAGTGGAGAGATTGACAGAAATATGTAGAATATACTGTATGTAGATATACTGTATATAATGTAGTAATTGTTCCCTCTGAAGTAGTACTCTGTTCCCTCTGAAGTAGTACTCTGTCCCCTCTGAAGTAGTATTCTGTCCCCTCTGGGGATAGTGTGCCTATGGACCTTTTGTTATATATTTTGTGACTTACCCCCAGCACTGTCGGGGGAAGGTGGGCCCGGTGCACTTCCGGTCCAGTGTGCACGCGGGGCTGCGATGTAGGCCCGCTCTCCGTCCAAGTAGGTGGTTTTTGCCCCGCAGGCTGGGTTCCCCGCTTCAGATTAGCGGTGTTGTCTGGGTGGTCTCAGCGTCCTGCCGCAGGGCCTCTCTTCGCCCGTATCGATGCAGTCGGGCTAGGATGGATTAGGTGGGTGTCGGGCCTTTCAGCCATGGAGCACTCTCGTTGTGCGGGTCCATGCAGGAAGCGAGGTCAGTGAGGAGCAGTCCCTCCGCCCGGAATCCTCCGGTGTGCTGGGGCAGCGGTTATCAATTTTTTTTTTAGTTTTCCCTTTAGGATTGGGGTAGGATTAGGTGGGTCGAGCGGAGCTCCCTAAGTGTGTGTCCTTCCTCACGCCTTGCCAGGCCATGCCCCACCATTCAGCATTTAAAGTAAGACTTTTTCAGCTTTCTAACTATTGTAGTTTTGGGATTTGGGGGGTGATTTACCTGTATACAATTTTTCATTTGAGGGGTGAACTTTCCCTTTAAGAAAGTGGGGAATGGAAAATAAAAGGCTGGAAATGTGTTCACATAGTGAACAGCACAGTTCTCATGTGCCCACATTTTCATACATGTTGTGTTTCTGTAAGTTGACTTTGTTTTTGCTTAGTGGCACTATTAAAGTACATACAAAAGGTGATGCTCCGAGCAGTGTAAAGCTAGAAAATGCTCCTAGTCATAGCAATTGATATTCTAGTATAGTATTTGAGGTTGAATAAATACATATGTCCATCCAGTCCAACTCATCTAGCAATATCCTCATTTCCTGCCTAACTGTTGATACAGAGGAAGGCAAAAAAAAACCACCAGAATTATGAAGGGGGCAAAAATTCCTTCCTGACTCTAAGTGGCAATCGGAAATTTCCCTGGATCAACTCTACTTTATGTATCAATACCAGTAACTTGACACAATCCTTGTTTGCTGACACTCATCCAGCTTTTTTTTGAAACTGAACAATGAACCTGCCATCACCACGTCAACTGGAAGACCGTTCCATAGCTTTACCGTTATCACGGTGAAAAACCCTTTGAAGCCTAGACCTTTTTTCTTCAAGTCTTAAGGGATGTCCTCGTGTCCTCCGACATGCTCTATTGGTGAACAATGCCCCAGATAGTTTATTGTGTGGCCCGTTAATGTATTTATACACAGTAATACTATCCCCACACAAGAACGTAATACAGTAAATGCTAATTTGTCTTTGTAACTGTTTTTTCAATGGCTGCATGGGTTTTAGAATGCATATTCCACATATGAGTAATAATGGAGTCAGTTCAGCTTGTGGGGTATCCTTGTGTATTTGTGCAAACACAAGGATACCATATGTGGAATGATTTAATGGGCATATGGTAGCCTATTGGAGTTCACAACTCACCCCTGTGACTAAACAAATACTTTATTTTAGAAAGCTAACCCACACCGCCATCAGAACCAATGGAATTAAGTAACAACGTTAACTTTTTTAGGACCTATGAAAGCCTATTACTGTTAAAAGTCCACCAAACATTATGTTCGGATTGTAATTCCACACACCATTGCGTATTCATGGTCACTGCAGAGTAATAGCAGCTTGAAGTAGAACATTGTCCTAACAAGATATTCAGAAATACTCCCATGTTGTGGTTTAAACATATTGGTTTACTTTGGGGGAATTTTCTTTCTCTTTTATTAAATATTGTTGGAATTATTTGTTTGTTTGTCCACATTTTTAGGAGGGCCCTTTGCGACCTGTTCTAGAATGTATTGATCTGCTTAGTAGCGATGAAGAGACAAATTCTAGGCATAATAATGTAAGTAAGTTTTTACTATTTGACTATTTTATATTGATGTCTAAAATGGTTATACACATACTGTAAAGGGTATGTCCATCCTAAAAATTAATTTTTGATATATGAGTGCCCCTGTCCCCCCAGCCCCAACCGCTAGAAAGTGCCCCAAACTTTACTTACCTCCCCTCTTTCCTCCGCCGCGCTGCCAGCCCTCTGCTTGCGAGAAAATGCAAGCAGAGGGGCGGGACCGGCAGTCGCGTCTGTGATTGGCTGAGCGGCAGCCAATCACGGAAGCGGCTGCCGGGAGTTCATTTCGGCGGGGAAAAGAGGGAAGGTAAGTAAAGTTTGGGGAGCTTTCTAAAAGAATAAATATAGCGGTTGGGGCTGGGGGGACAGGGGCAATCATATAACTAAAGGGTTTTAAGCTAGGGGGAGGGGGAGAAGGGCTGCAGTACGCATGCCAAACTTCTCCCGGAGGCCAGGTAGGAGGCAGAGTCCTATATGGACTCTGCTATCCTCCTGGTGGGCAGTTTTGGGACTTTGGGGGGGGACTACAGGAGAACCATATGGAGCTGGGATGTAAGGTAAGGATTAAACTACACTACATGATGGGGCCAGTAGTTGGGGGGATTATAGTTTTGGGGGTGGACATGCCCTTTAAAGAATAATTATGGTAAAATAGGAACAAATAGTATCCACAAAATCGAGTTCAATCTTTTTACCCTTGCTATAATGTCTACCTAATAACCAATGATCCTGAGGAAAGCCGCAACTCTAATTTGTATCAGATGGGGGAACATTTTCTTTTTTTTCCCTTCCAAATAATAATCTAAATATTTGTAAATTATGAATAAGAAAGTTCATTAATTATGAACTTTATGCATTATTTCTAGTAACATTTAGTTTGCTATAAAGGATAGGTTCTGGTAAGTAACCAAATATTTAAGGATAGTACTTGCCTCTATTCTGGCAGAGTAAACTGGCCCCTCCCTCCATGCAGTCAATCAAGGCTGTGGCAACTGATATCACAGCCTATGATTGCCTGCTGTTTCACCTGCTGCCTCCTCTGCAAATGCTCAAGCTTATAAAAAGCTCATTGAGCATAGGGAGGAGGCAGATACCCTAGCCAGAAAGGAATAGAATTTATCATTAAATATTACAATTATTCAGGAAGGGAACACTACGCAGATTTAATTTATGCAAGTGACTTTATTGGCAACATGTTTCAAACCTCAGTGAGTCCTTTCTTCTGGCTTCAGAAAGGACCTACTGAGGTTCGAAACATGGTGCCAATAAAGTCACTTGCAGACACTAAAGCTGCGTAGTGTTCCCTTCCTGAATATAAGGGATAATACGCTACCTAAAGTGTAATATAAGGATATTACGCCACAAGGAGCTCCCTATAAAAATATGAGGCCATTAGGCCGAGTGTTTTTATAGAGGTCAGCGAACTCCGAGATGAAGTAATATCCATATATTATTCTGAACAGGAATAATAGGAGGTAAAGAGCTATGTTTTACCTCCCATTCTTTAATTAATGTAACAAGGTGGGAACAAAGATAAAAAACGTACCCACAAGTAAGACAGGTCCTGACTGCTTCAGACTTTAACTAAATGATAGCCTGTATGCACGTTAATGCGTACTATTATTTATAGTTGGAACATCTCAGAGGAGCCAGCTGTGGATCACACTCATGGGTAAGTTTTCTACCTTTGTTCCTGGCTCTTGTTACATTAACTGAAGAACAAGAGGTAACAGGAGGTAAGACATAGCTCCTAGCGATCTGCAAAATACCACTTTAGTAAGTGGCATTAAAGTAAATATTACCTCCTAAAGAAGGTACTAGGTAACTGTGTGTATGTGTGCTGTTAGGCCATGTCTCTTGTTTTCAGTCACATTCACCTTTGCCAAATCTGGATTGTAACCACATTGGCTAGAGGATACTAGTGGATGTGACCTGCAGTAATAAGTTCCTGCTCTAGTTTAGGATTGGTTTGTGCAAAGATCTATCCAGCTGCCAAGCCCCTACCCGACCTTTCACAATAAACTGGTTTAGGTCTTGGCACCTCTCAATAAAGAGACCAGCGATGTAACTTCGGAGGTGAGCACCTACTGAAACACGCAGGACAGGAAAAGATACATGGGGGGGTATGGCCAGGTGTTTATATATTTTGATTGGGAAATTACCCGTTGTATTTTATTGCAGTGTTTGACCAGGCAAATACAAATAAATAAAAGTACAGCTTGGTGTTTATTTTAAATTGTGAATAGCAGTTTTTCACTTCTTTATATTTCTTCCCTTAGACATTGTGTTGTTCATTGGGAGCTGCTTTCCTTCACTCTTAGCTTTACATACATTAAATCATATCCATCTGCACACACATATACAGAGGTCCATTGGCAAGCGATGTCATCTGTTAAACCCATTACTGACCACTGCTAAATGGAAGAACTGGGAAGCAGAAAGATGTAACTGGACATCAGGCAACATTTCAGGCTAGACTTACATCTCTCTGATTTCTAACTATTGCAGTTTTGGAATTTTAGGGGTAATTTAGTTATATACAATTTTTATATTTGAGGGGTGCACTTTCCCTTTAAATACCCCTTTTTAATATAAAAGACAATATCTATTAAGATATTTGACAGTACTTTTTCTGTGTAGTGGTCTGTTGTTTTTTTGGACATGCTGGTAGATGATTGTGCTGCCTTCTATGGGGCACACGATCAGATAGCTGTGTCTATTTCCATTTTGACTGACGATATTTCCATACCAACTTGCAGAACTTTTGTGATGGCTGGTAGAACAGCCTTGTGTTTCTATTGGCTACAATAACTCAATTGAGTCAATTTTTAACACTAGAAATTTTTTTATTGAGCAAAGGTTGAACAATAACATTTGAAAAGTATAACACATTTTTTAAACATTTGAATTTGACATTTTGTATATTTTCTTAGCTTGTATATTTCATTATTGGTATTGTTTTGCTTAGATTCCATTGCTCTTAGTTTTTTTAATTTTCTTTTTCAAGATATATAATTGTATTCTGTGACAATGTTAGTAGAATATGCTTACCGGTAAGGAGGAAATAAAAACAGTACAAAAAATAACCAAAAGAAATTGTAACATAACCATTTGACCTACTTGTTAGATTTGTTTTATCCCATTAATTGCAGGTGCATATATTTCCATGTATTTATTTATTTAAGATTTTGTGAGATCACATTTCTATTATCAGACCATAGCATCCATGCATGAGGATTTCTCACCAGTCTCTACGAGGTAGCAGAAGTTAATATTCATAGTTTAGGTTCATATTATTAACTTTTTCCAACCATGTTGGAATTTAGGTGGCTCTCCAGTATTTTGCTAGTTTCGTTCTGATTATAGTAAACAAGTGGTACATTGTTGTAGTCATATAAGTAGGAAATTCACATAAATCTATATTTAATAGGACTAAGGCCGGGTTAAGGAAGAGTTGCCATGCTAGGATGATCAATAGAAGATTAAATGCATCCTTCCATAGTTTAATTTTTTTAGGGCAGCTTCAAAAGATGTGTAGTAAAGTACCCTTTTTGACCACTATCAGGTAGATTCAATAAATCTATTGTTTAAAATCGTTTAAAATGAGGCTAATTTTGCCCCAACCAATCAGATCTTATTTAACATTTGAAAGATAACATCCGATTGGTTGGGGCAAAATTAGCACCATTTTAAACGATAAGAACTTTTATTGAATAACCCTGATTGTCTCCAACATTTGTCACTCATTCCAGAAACGTATTTGCACAATATTGTTGGAGTTTTATACCATCTCATTCTAATTTTTACATTGGCTTCCCCAACACATTTGGATAAATTGTAAGTTAATTTAATTGCTTTGAGCCATTGCTCATCTGAAAATTCCTCTTGTAAGTCTTGTTGCCACTTAGTATGTGGGAGTCAAGATTAATTCAGATTGTAAAGCTTTGTAGTTATTGGTTATCCCTTTTTTGTGTGTTGCAGATAACCATTTGAGTAGTATTGTATTTTTGACGGAGGGTTGTGGTATCTGTTTAATTATGTGTCTCAATTGGAGGTATTTATAGAAGTCTTTCAGGGTTATTCAATAAAAGTTCTCGTTTAAAATGGTGCTAATTTTGCCACAACCAATCAGATATTAGCTTTCAAATGTTAAATAAGATCTGATTGGTTGGGGCAAAATTAGCACCATTTTAAATGATAACTTTTTTTGGTTCAATCATTTTTTATTTTTGTTTTCTTTCTTTAACTTTTTTTTTTTCAAAATGTAACAATTACATTGATAGAGTCAATAACAATAAACATATTTCACACTGTCTTGTTTTACATTCGTTTGTAGTGGAGAGGACTCACTGGTTGTGAAGTCCTTGTTTAGCTATCCTCTGTATTGTTGTACATTTACTACTGCATTATACATCAGCTATTACACCGTTTTTCTGATAACATTTGCTTAGCTAATTTGTAGAACCTATTAACAAATAACAGTGATTGTACCGATTACCTTGTAGTTGGTCTAGCACTGCGGACACATCGTCACTTTACTGTTATAGATAGTAAGGGTTTTGTTTTCTGTTTTGTTTGGTCTTGGTCGTTTTATTCGACCTTGCTGAGCAATTTCTAGATTTTTGAGCGGATAAACCTCGGGGGTTAGCTTGAATGGAAAATAGTGCCCCTTAGGGGGGGCTCATGTGCAGAACCCAGACGTCCCACACCTCCGACCATTGTTTTAGATTATTTCTTAAATTATAGGCCAGATATTCATTGTCGTGTATCCACCAAATACGCTTGATTAACGTATCTTTACTGGGGCTGGGTTGCTTCCAAGTGGCTGCGAGCAGGCTTCTGGTAGCAGTACAGACATGAGAAACCAGTTTGTTTGCTTTACAGTTTAAATTGTTTATAGGTAGGTTGAACAGTGCCGTGAAAGGCAAGAGCTCTATATTTTTGGAAAATAATTAAGACAGTATGGCTTCGGTTATGTTCCATAGCTTTACCACTTCTGGGCATGACCACCAGCAATGATATTGGTCTGCTGCTGTGTCACAGCCTCTGAAGCACATGTTGGGTAAATGTGTATTAATGCGAGATATATATGCTGGGGTTTTGTACCAATCATATAAAATTTTATATGATTTCTCTTTGGCTATCACATTCGCTGAACAATTGCTTGAGTGTTGGAAAATGGTTGCCCATTTGGAGTCGTCTAGTGTATACTGGCATCTCTCTTCCCAGTTTCGCATCGGTTTAATTTTGGTAGGCTGTTTATCGTGCCATAAGATTTTATATAACGCCGACGTCCTCCCCACTCCAGAAGGGTTAAGTAGCAGTAGCTCTCACCTTGTGAGGGTGGACTTCTCAGGAGTGGTGGGTAATGACTGAGCATATTGTCTGATTTGCATGTATTGGAACCAGTCTTTGGGGTTCAATTTATATTTGGCTTTTGCTGTTTCCCAAGGTATTATAGTCCCCGTTTGGTCTTTGACATCTTTCAGTTTATTAATACCCTTACCCTGCCATTTATTTGCAAATATTGGGTCCATGCCCGGAGGGAAGTTTGGGATATAGAATAGGGGTGTTGATGGGGAGGAAGTGGGTGTTAGTTTTGTTTGGGCAGATGCTGCATCGCAGATATTGAGGGAAGATTTTATTGTCGGGGAGGGGTTATGTAGGTACTTGGACCTTATTTTTTGAGGGAGCCATAGGATCGATGATACATGGAGTGGGTGTAGATATTCGTTTTCTAGTTTTACCCATCCAGTTGTTTCAGCCCCGTCTGTCCACTGTGTGAGTTTTAAACGATAACTTTTATTGAATCTCCTTGATTGTTTGATAATTGAAATTATGCCTTCTGTATTGTATAATTGCTTTATTTGTATTAGGCCTGAGTTTTCTCAAGAGGTTACATTTATATTAGAGAGGAGTATGTCCATTGAGGAGACAGGTATCCCTTTTAATAATTCTGAATAGATATTACAAGTTTTACATACACGGCTCCAAGTTTAGATGGTAGTGTTTATAGATAGTTGGTAACCTTTAGATTTAATTTTTTCTTTCCTCTTGAGATCATTCTCCTAGGATTTCTCTTGGTAAGGTATTGTTTAGGAGATGTTGTTCATCCTCCACCCATTGTTTTTCTTCTTGGTAAGACCACCATTGTTTTGTTTGGTCTAACATTGTGGTATTGTATTATTAGTGGGATACCTAGGCCTCCATCATATTTATTTGCATATAATTGTTTTTTATTAACTCTGGATTTTCCCCCAGACCAAATGAATTTTTCCATTGTAGTTTGTAGTTTCTTGAAATATTGGACATTGGGTTGCAATATAATAGTTCTGAAAACATATATAATTTTCGAAAGGTTTTTATAGCAGCAATCTTACCTAACCATGTAAGATTTTCTTTCTCCCATTTATTTGTTAAGGATTTAGTTAATTGCAGTAGTGGGACGTAGTTTTGTGTGTATAATTGTGTGGTAGGGTTAGTTGGGTGTATTCCCAGGTAGGGTAGTGCGTTTTCTCATTATTGGAAGGAGTATTGCTTTTGAATATCATTTTTGGTCTGGATATAGATATTTATTGGTAAAATTATAGATTTGGTTTCGTTTAGTTTATAATACGAGACTTTATTTGCCCACCGTAAGAGTTCAGTTGTTGCAGAAAGGGACGTTTCTGGGTTTGTTAGTAACAATATCACATTGTCTGCGAAAAGGCATAATTTATGGTGTTTCTTGCCCCAAGTAATACCTGTTATTTGTTTGAGTTCTTAAAGATTGAGCAATTGGTTCCATTATTAAAGCAAATATTAAAGGCGATAGGGGTCAGCCTTGCCTGGTACCATTTGTAAGGGTGAAAAGGTGCTGATTGTAGGCCTGTTGTTGATACTATTTCTGCAAGGTTGGAGTACAATTCTAATATTGCTTGGTTTATATTTCCTGACAGGTTGAATTTTTGTAGTACAGCTTTCATATAGTCCCAATTTATCCTATCGATCAGTATCGATAGATAGTAGCAATAGTGGAAATCTCTCACATTCCACTTTCTGCTTAGGTTAATTATTCTTTGAGTATTATCAGATGCCTTTCTAAAAGGAATAAATCCCACATGATCTGGATTTATTATTTCAGGTAGTATTGTTCTGTCCTCACTACACATGACTGACTTGGCTGATGTGCAGTTAGACATACAGATAAACCTTCTTATCTTCAAATAAACAAGACTGTAGTTGAAGTCTATAGCATTTATTGTAGAAATAAGCGCGGTGAAACTAAAGAATAAACAAAATGATATACTTTCAGTATAGACAATGATGTACTTTTTAGATTAACAAACATTACATAACATTTCAGCTATGATGAGCATTGGAGCAGACAACGTTGGCAAATACCTGCTAAAGATATATATATAAAACAGTGACTCTATGCTTCTTCTAACTAAAACACATTCGCTTGACCAATTGATATTACTATTTCTGACCAGTGATGCTTTCTTAAGGGAGATTGTGATAAAGAATAGTTTGCTCCACAGCATGGTTTTAAAATGGAGTCTGAGATCCCAGAATGCAATATGATTAAACAAGTTAGGTGGCTGCAATAGAACAAACATTGATATCGGACTATACTAACTGACCCCTAAAGGGAGCTAATATAACAAATTTAGTCAAATACAAATTTGCAGGGAGATTCAATAAAAGTTCTTTTCATTTAAAATGGTGCTAATTTTGCCCCAACCAATCAGATCTTATTTAACATTTAAAAGCTAAGATCTGATTGGTTGGGGCAAAATTAGCACCATTTTAAACGATAAGAACTTTTATTGAATAACCCTGTAAGTCTTTAAGACATGACAAGTATTGCAATCAATCTATTTGCAATGATCGTGGTGTACATTTTAACATCAACGTTCAAAAGTGAGATTGGTCTAAAGTTTTCAGGTGTTTAGGAAGGGTAATTATTTGTGCAGTTAGCATTTCTTGTGGGAGTTTTCCTATTTCTATAGCTTCTTTGAAGACTCTATGTAGGATAGCAAGTAGTTCAATTTTAAAAGTTTTATAAAATTGACTTGGGAAACCGTCTATACCAAGTGTTTTGTTTGTTTTGAGACCTCTTCCTGTGTAACCTCCTTATTCAATTGTTCAAGTTGAAACCTTGAAACTGTAGTGTCTATTTGTGTTAGGAATTTTTCAAAATCGTTTTTTTTAAAAATTCTTGCGTATGGGACTAGATTTTACTTTTTAGTTCAGGAATTGCTAATAGGTATTGGTTCAGTCTCCATGAATATTTGGGTATAACGTTATTGTATTCTTTGATTTTTATTATTAATATGTGAGTGGTCAGACAATAGAATAGGACCAATTTGCTTTTCTTCAATTTTACAAAGAGTAGTTAGGTCTGTCCAGCACATGTCAATTAGAGAGTATGTGTCATATACTGTAGAATAGTACGTATAGTTTTTATCTAGTGGATATTTGCATCTCCATACATCAAATTAAATTTTTGCATTGATTTTGAAATTGTGTGTTTTTGTTGTATTTGTGCAATCATTGTTTGGATCTAGAATTGTATTAAAATCTCCATAGATTAAAACATTTTCAGGGTTATTCAATAAAAGTTCTTATCGTTTAAAATGGTGCTAATTTTGCCCCAACCAATCAGATGTTAGCTTTCAAATGTTAAATAGGATCTGATTGGTTGGGGCAAAATTAGCACCATTTTAAATGATAAGAACTTTTATTGAATCTCTCTGTTTGTGTTTTTATTGGAAACGAGTGAAAGCACATTATTTAACAATTTTATAATTAGATAGTGGCTTTCTGGGTCTTGTATGACATTTATAGCCTGAAAGATCATATTGTCTTATAGCTATGAGTACCCCTCTGTTTTTTGTTTGCATGGGTAAAATAGATATAGGGGGATTATTTGTGTGTACACTTCGGCATTTTTCCTTCTTGGAAGTGCGTCTTTTATGCAAATACTATATCTGCCTTATGTTGAGAGTCGTGCTGCCATAGCAGTGATCTCTTACAGGGGGAGTTAAGTCCCCTTACATTTAGTTAAAACCATTAACTTTTGTACTAGTATTGCTTTGCTTATGTGGTTATGGCTTGGCATATATAATACAAATATTGTTGAGATATTGTTTGAGTATCTATACACTTGTAAGATATTCATGTTAGTTAAATTAGAGTAGGTCATATAACTAACTGTAAACATAAACATTTAAACCTTCTAAAACTACTGTGAGTAGTGTAGCCATTTGAGATCACTAGATCTTCTCAGGACTCAAAGTTTTGGGGGGTAATTAGAAATCAAAACAGTCGGCCAGATCAGAACCTTCACGGTAAAATATAAAAGCATATTTGTAGCCTTCTACCTTTTATACTTATTTAAAGGGTATGTCCACCCTTAAATCTAATTTTTAATATAGCCTTCCCCCTGGTCCCCCAGCCCCAACCGCATCATTATCATCTTTAGAAAGTGCCCCAAACTTTTACTTACCTCCCCTCTTTCCTCCGCTGCGCTCCCGGCCCTCTGCTTGCGAGAAAATGCAAGCAGAGGGGCGGGACCGGCAGTTGCGTCTGTGATTGGCTGAGCGGCAGCCAATCACGGACGCGGCTGCCGGTCATTCAGTGCAGCGGAGGAAAGAGGGGAGGTAAGTAAGAGTTTGGGGAGCTTTCTAAAAATAAAAATTATGCGGCTGGGGGACCAGGGGGAAGGCTATATTAAAGGGGATAAATGCTAGGGGGAGGGAATCCAGAGAGGGAGGGGGAGAAGGGCTGCAGTACGCATGCCAAACTTCTCCCGGAGGCCAGGTAGGAGGCAGAGTCCTATATGGACTCTGCTATCCTCCTGGTGGGCAGTTTTTGGGACTTTGGGGGGGGACTACCAGAGAACCCTATGGAGCTGGGATGTTAGGTAAGGATTAAACTACACTACATGGTGGGGCCAGTAGTTGGGGGGATTATAGTTTTGGGGGTGGACATGCCCTTTAACAGAGCTTGTTGATGAGTGTCCAGATTAGTCCATTCTGGCATGGTATTGGGATGGGTGAAGATATTGGAGTAGATGGTTGGGTAGGAATTTTCTATTCTTTGAGTAGCATTTCTCAATCTTTCTCTGTTTTGGCTATATATGTATTGCCGTTTTTTCTTATAAGTAATTTAGTGGGAAATCCTCACTTATAACATTTCCTCAATGTTGTAGTAATGTCTAAGAATTGCCTCCTTACGTGTAATGTGGCTAGAGATAAATCCGTAAACATTTTAGATGTTTTTATGTTCTGCTTATTTTTACAATTTTTCTAGATGCTGTCATAAGTTGCTCCTTGATGTGGTAATAGTGCATTCTTACTAGGGTGTCTATGGTTTCTGTGGAAGGAAGATGTAGTGGTTTGTGGACTCTATGTGCCCTATCTATAAGAAGGTCTGTTGGTAAAGTCTCTGGTAATAAGGCCTAAAAAAGTTTAGTAAGATAGGATATTAGGTCTGCATCATTTCCGTTTTCAGGGATACCCCTTATTTTAATATTTTGGCGTCTAGCTGTATCTTCCATATCTGCAATTTTGAGTTGTAAAGATGTCACTTCGTCTTCAAGAGAGTGTGAGTCTATGAGTTTGTTAACAGTAGAGACGAAATCCGACATTTTATTCTCCATGTGTTCAGTGCATTGGCCTAAGTTGTTAACTGAACTTTGTAGGTGTGTAATGGGAGTTTTAAGTCTTTTTGTAGGGAGTTCTGTAGGGAGAGCATCATCTCCATTAGTATTTGATCTGTTAGGGGGACATCATGGACAGGAAAGGCAAACAGGCCGTTTCCTACCTCACTGGCTGTGGTCTCCTGTTTTTTCCCGTGTGGCACGTGGGGTAGGTCTTCCATTTGTGAGCGCTCATGCTGTTCCCCCCTAAGAAGGTGCTTCAATTTGTTCCCTGCTATCTGGAGGTTCATCCTAGGCTGCAGGGTAGGTATGCTGCGGTGAAGTAGTTGGTGTGTTGGTGACTCTGGTGGAAGCTCCTTGGCCTTCCGAATCTGTGCTGTTTGCAGGTCTGGCGCCATCTTTTTTAACTCATGGCTTCTATGATAGAAGTCCATGCACTTGCGTGGTGTTGCTTTGCCGGTTTTCCGTTTCCCCATCCCTCAGGGTTTAGTTGGCAGTAGTTTTAAGGGTTGTTGTTAGGCTTTTAAGGTAGTTGGTTTACTGCTTTTGGTCCTGCTTTCCCAGAGCTATGGGCTTATGCGTCCATTTGCCTCGGCTGCCTGGCTCCGTCCCCTCAATTGAGTCAATTTTAAGGAATAGTTCACTGAGAAAGTGACCTATTCCTTTATTGCATTCATTGAAGAACGGGAGGTAAAGGAGCTATGCCTTACCTCCTATTCTTCAATTAATCTAACATTAGCCAGGACCGAAGCTACAGAAATTTACCTTGTGCTTATTTAATTAAAAAAACAACATAAATTACTTTTTAACATATTTAATGTAGGATAATATTTTAATAGATCTGTATTTATTTAAAGCATATACATTTTAACATGCTATTCTCTGTGTTCATAGGGAAAATTGAAAGATGAGGTGGACCGTCAAAAGGATAAGGTGGCTTCGACCCTTGAACGCCTCGCACGTCACGTGGAGGTGGAAAGAAAACAAAGGGCAAGGAAAAATAAAGCATTCCAGGTTTGTAGCATAATTGAATACCATGCATTGAATAAATGGACAATTTTTATTTTTCCTTTATTAAAAACGATTTTATATTAAAAATAAATTAGCCTGTGTGTGTACCACGTAACCAATATTATCACAACTTTTCTAGTGATTCCTACTTAACAATTTTACATGCCCCAGAACCAGACCTTTAGGACTGGGCCACACTAGCGTGTTTTTTGTTTTTTTTTCCTTCAGTAAACCGGAAATCGCGGGAACGTAAAAAATTCCTGTGATTTCCGTTGCACATGCGACTGCGCAACCATTTGCGTTTTGCGTTCAACCATTAGCGAAACCATATGCGCAAATGTAAAACAGTGCACAGAAATCGCGCACGCAATCGCATGCGATAACGCTCTCGATTTTGTGCGTTGTAGTGTGGCCTCAGCCTGATGTGCTTCCAGATTATAAGAGTTGTGCTTGTGAAGGTTCGCATTCATCCAGGTCATAGTATATCTGTTGTATTCAGTTAGATCACAGAAATAATTCCCAAAAGTGGGAACAAAAACAAGTACCTACCTATACCACCCCAAATGGGAGTGGGCACTAAACTCTGACATCTATATCCCAACTAAATAGCAAAAAGAGGGGTAACAACCCCAATAAAGGTACATGGTATTCAAAAAATATCAATTCATTTTATTCACATATATCAAAAGACCAATATCAAAATATAAACAAATACAGTGCATAAAAAGACCCCTGAGACGAGAAAATCGGATAGGTGACCGGCATATAAATACAAATAAATATAAACAAGTAAGATCTGAAATCCGTGTAGATGGAAAATCAATCCCTTGATGGATTTAGGGTATCCCACATATTAAGAACCAAGTCCAGAGTCCAATGTGGGTATACCCTGTAGATAATAACTTGTAATAGTAGGAAAAGTACCAGTAGCAAAGTGTGAATAGATGGTTGGTAGTTGTAGCAAATGATAACTATAGGGCGTGCATATGCCAAACAAATACTGGGGCCATAAACAAAGCAAACCACTCGGCTTTTCCATGAGACTCCTCGAGCATACAGGTATGTATAATAAGAACAATCTCACCCATCCGGAGCAAGTCCATTGCCATCATAGTCCTGGTTCCGCCTAACCCACGTACGGGTGTCCAGAGTTCCATTCCTTGTATGCCGCTCCCATGAACTTAGCCAAGTCACACATTCGCAAGCTGGATCAAATGCCGGACAAATAACTCTCGGTCCCGCCTCAGGGGAATGAATCCAACTAAACCGACGCGCGTTTCGGGAGGGACGAGGACGTCCCGAAACGTGCGTCGGTAGGGATATTAGTCTTTTGATATATGTGAATAAAATGAATTGATATTTTTTGAATACCATGTACCTTTATTGGGGTCTTGTTACCCCTCTTTTTGCTATTTAGTTGGGATATAAATGTCAGAGTTTAGTGCCCACTCCCATTTGGGGTGGTATAGGTAGGTACTTGTTTTTGTTCCCACTTTTGGGAATTATTTCTATGTTCACTTGTTCACCTACCTACCTACAGCACCGGTGCTAATGCACTGTTTACTGACTCCCATATTATATCATAACACCTGTTAGAGTGTAAGAGAACTTTTGGTTTTTGTTACACTCATCCTTTCTTTAGTATTCAGTTAGATCAACTGGACTTAAAGTTTAGTTCTTGAAGACATTTCGCTAGTCATCCGACTGGCTGTCTCAATTCAGAATGACAGTTGGATGACTAGCGAAACATCATCATGAACTAAACTTTACGTCCAGTTGATCTAACTGAATACAACAGATAAAAGAGTGAGTTCTGTAAACTATCCTTTTTTTAGCTGTAAACTTTTGTCCTTAATTTTAGTTTTTTGGGCAACCAGGTAGTGGTAAAAATGTATTTTTCCTGTCACATGAGCACTAGCAAAACTGCAGGGGCCCGCAAATGGAAAGCTAACCCAGTTAAAATATTATTTCTCTATTGATGTCGGTGTGTTTTAAAAGTTAAGTATTTGATTTCACAAAAAGTCCTATAAACAGTATCTGACAGCTAACGAAAATAGCTGTTTATATCCCTGTACTTTTTTTTTTCTTTCGATGTTTAGGAAAAGTTGCATAACCAACATGCTCATGGTCTTCAAGAGCTGGAATTCATCAAAGGGCTTCCTGGCACAGATGCTGCAAGAATTTGTGTAAACCAGTGGCTAAAAATGCCAGGTCAAAAAATGTTTTCTGTTTAGGATATCATAATTAAATCCTTAAAATCTTTTTAGTAAGCTGGGATTGTTAAATCATTCAGTATCTCCAGATTTAGTAGAACAAAAGATATTTTGGGTTTGGATATTGGCTTGAAAATAGAATTAGCTGCAGGTAAAAGACACTAATAGCAATGGCTATCACATCAAACTCTATTTAGAAAGCACCAGAGAATGTATAAAGGGAGGGCAGTGGTCCTAAAATTGCCTTGCCCCACACCCGCAAGGGATACTAAAAACAAGGTCCATTATTTTGGAAGAAATACAGAATTAGAACAGGCATTCATTTAGACAAAGCCTTGTTTGCCACATGGTTACACACTGTACATTGCACACATCACAACTCTGTAAATAATGAAAAGGCATTTGCATAAAACGCATTAAGGTTTTATTGAAGGTCTCATCTTTTGCTGGACTGTCCACTGCTTCTAGAATATCTTTCTATAACCAAGCAGGTAAGACAGTCAGCATTGTGCCAGATCCCTTACCATTTATTCCTGTGTATGGCCAGTTTAGTAATTGAGGGAAAGGATAAAAGCTATGCTATGATTCATTTTTTAAAAATTTGCTTAATTTATATTCTGTTATAGTAGAAGGAAGACCATGTTTCACTTCAAGGTGTATATTTACTGTTCTAGGTCTTAAGCCAGGAGTAGTCTGCTCAAGTCGCCGACCTTTGCTCCAGTCCACTGAACAAAGTCTCTTAAAAAGCCAGTCAATTACCTGCCCTATAATGAACTGCAACAGAAAATATGACAACCATCAGCTGCTCTTCGGACATCTGAAAAGGTGAATCATTTTTCAATAGTCAAAGTAAATTAGGTTTAACTTTTTTCAAAGTACAGATATTTTATTCTAATATCAGTAATATTGATAGAAGTGATGAAATTTAACAAATGTCTTGCTCCATTTACAGTTTGTTGTCCATTTACAGTTTGTTGTCCATTTTAAGTTATTACAAGTACATTTAAATGCAATTTTTTGTTAATGTGGCAAAAGGTTTAGCCTTCTCTTATTACAAACTTTAAAGGGAATGTTCATCCTTAAAACAAAAAACTTGTCATATGTCAGTTTCCTGCCCCAAACCCCAACTGATATATTTTACACTTTATTACTAACCAGATATTTAAGCTAAGGCCACACTGCAATCGCAACTGCGATTCTGGTGCGTTGTTGTGTGTTCTCACGTTTGCACATGCGATTCTGCTATTTTCCATTATGGAAACGCATGCGATTGCGCATCCGTTTTGTGATTGCCAACTTTTTGCGCAATAGAATGTGCATCGTAAATTGTGTGAAGTTTTGCGTTCCCGTGATTTTCTTTCTAACCGCAATTGCAAGTCAATCAAGGCTGTGACAACTGACATCAGAACCAACTAGAAAGGGAAAGTTTAAGTATAAACCTTGAATTCGGCTTGAAAGACTGCATTTTGGAAAGGAATTTGTGTGTTTCTGCTGCAGGTTTTAAAACTTAATAATGTCAATGAAGAGGACATTGTTGTTTTTTTACTTACCCTTTAAATATGTCACATACATTAAAGGTAGGTCAGTTGGTGTGTGTGTATTCATATCAGGTTGGGGGATAAAATGCTAACTTTTTTGATGATTGGTCAAAATTATTTTTTTTTACTTTAGTTACCCTTTACGTATGGCTGCCATAGTAATGGATAAGTAGATCAGTAGGTGTGTGTACCCGTGTCGGGTTGAGCGTTAAAAAAAAAAAAAAAACGTTTTTGATGATTGGTCAAAATTAGTTTTTTTTAAACTTTAGTTACCCTTTAAGTATGGCTGCAACAGTAATGGAGGGGTAGGTCAGTAGCTGTGTATACCTGTATCATGTTGGGGGTTAAAAAAACAAAGTTTTTTGATTATTGATCAAAATTTGCTTTTTTGACTTTAGTTACCCTTTAAATATGGATTCCATGGGAATGGAAAGGTAGGTCAGTAGGTGGGTGTACCTGGGTCTGTGTGAGGGGTTGGGGGTATCACCATTTGCATTTATGACCATGAAAAAAACTGTTTTGAAATATCCACATTTGAGGATTGTTGCCATTATAGTCTATGGGAAAAAATGTACGGAAATTCGTCGATAACGCCGTAACGCTTCCGCGGATTTCTTAGCTAGAAGATAGCACACTTCTCCTATATGCCTCTGTACCGAATTTCATGTCTCTAGCTCAAAAACTGTGGGAGGAGATACGGTCCAAAAAAGCAGAAGAATAAAACAGAAGAAGAAATAGAAAGAACAGTAATTTTGGCTTTTTCAAGCCAAATTAATGATTTGCAGCAGATTAGGTGCAAATGGTTAGAACATCTTTAGAGAGGATCTTGAATGAACCAGTCTTATTTTAAACATAGACATTTGGGTAAATGAGAGTAGGTGGGTAAATGAGACATGATCTCATTTACCCAGATGCACTGGGCAAAAAAGGCATATTTCTCTCGCTGACATTAACAAGGGGTTTACGATGGCTGCAGTGGTTTCTGGAAGCAAACCACACAGCTGCGGCAACCCTATTTAATATGCAGTTTAAGCAGTTTATTTATGAAAATTTAACACCAGCTTTAAGGTTGGTGTTTAACTTTCACAATTGCAAGCGGATTTACCAGCTCAGTGAGTGCCGTGTGTAGCATAAATGAGCCCTTTAGTTTGGCTTGTTCTGTATGATATGTGTGTGTAGGATCACCAAGGCCTTCAGAAAGAAGCAGTCACTCCTTCTGATGAAGTGACGTGGAAGGCATTATGAAACGCGCCAGGGTTCTTCTCTCCCCCAAGATTGTAAAAGTTACTTTTTACCAGTGATGGGATAGAGTCCTGGTCCATCTTTTTGGACTTACTTGGATGTTTTCTTGGAGGTTTCCGGACTCCTGTGTGGATCGACTCTCCCCTTGGATATATGCGTTAGTAGGATCCCAGGTAGTGTACACACACTCATTGACATGGTTTTATATAGATTGGCCTCCTCTTTATGATGTAATTCAGCTATGTGAAAGATTGCCTTCCACTTCCAGTATTGCAGTTTGTAAAGCTGTGTGTGTTTTGAAGTTTATAACGGCCTGAAATCTTAAAGTCCTGGTCAAAGGAAATAAAATATTTTAATCACACAGCAAGGCTTGAAGCCACTTCCTCCCCAGTTTCCCTAACACCTGGTGGTTTTCTTCTTACCTTAGTCAGAAATACCAAACTTTGTTTTGCAGCTACTTAGGGCTAGACTGCTTTTTGCATTTTGATAGCAATGTGCACATGGCATGCCAAGGCAGGGCAATGATCACCATTTTCAGTGCATAACGCATGTGTTGAGATTGAAGACTAAAATGCAGATTGCATTGGCGGCACTCTGACATCTTTCCCAGTATGTGGTGTGTGTCATCCAGGGAACTCTCCCCTCAGGCATGGGAGTAAATGCATCAAAGAACAGCAGGATGCGCTACTCATGATCAAACTGGAAACTTTATTTTAAAAACAGCAAAATCAATACATAAAAATGAAAGAGGAGATGATGGACATCATACTGGGCCACCTACATGACGCATTTCGTGATTCTTCCGTGATCTCCACTTTCATTCTGATGTACCTGTTTTTGAAATAAAGTTTCCCGTTTTGTTGTGAATAACGCATCCTGCAGTTTTTTGATGTTTGAATATAATCTACAAAATTAAAATGTCACTGATTTCTATATGATCAAGAATAAACCTAACACACACGCAATGTGTATTTTGATACCAAATGTTCCTTCTAATTTTGTATCATCTGCGTGTGAGAATATATATCATCTGTATGGACACAAAATTACATTTTGTGCACCATGCACCTTATTTCCTTTTCTCACCCAGATTTTTGTGCAGGCTCCATTTTAACCAGTTTGCACAGGCCTACAAAGTGTGATGTGTTGTGTGGTTTGTGCACCAGAAGGAACACTTGCCTATTTTTATAAATAATATCTAATCACTTTTTAATTTGCTTTGTTCTCCTGCTGCTCGAGTTTCATATCTTATTTTTTTTTGTTTGCCTGTTGTCTAAATTTTCAAAATTCATTTTAAGGTTTGATCACTCTCCATGTGATCCGACTATTACTCTTCATGGAGTTCCTGGAAAATCTTATGCGTGTGTTGTGTGCCTAAAGCAATTTCTTAACATTAAAGAATATGAAGATCACATTGATGCAGAGGTATGAGCCGGTTACAAATGTATAATTGCTTTTTTTTTTACATTTAAAATAAACTTTAGAAGAATCATTTACCAACCTTATCTGAGAACTCTTTTGATTTCATAGAGATCTGCTGTACTACATAAGGTCTCTTAACACTGCACAACATCTAAATTAATGCATGCATAAATAATAAACAAGAAAGTATGAAGCCAAAAAACCCTCACAGGTGCAACCAGAGCTTCCACCCTGGAAACAAGTCAAGGTCAAAAACCTCCCCCACACAATAAAACAAAGTGCAACCTGTGAATAAAACTCTAATGCTAAAACAAATAAATATAGTAGAACATTTTTTTTTTTAATTAGTTTTATTTTCAAGAACAGGTTTCCATAAATCACATCAGTTAAATTGGCAATAGTTAGAGCGGTAATATTTATCATTGCTTATTACACATATGAAACCGTTTGTTACCTAAAATTATATTGTAAAAACTTTAAACTTTAACATTAAACAGTCAACTTATACCGCTTATATGATACCAGTGTTCTTTGTCTGAGTGCTTTGTCACTGCAGTATACACAATTTGTGGTACCGTCTGTGTTGTACCTTTAGTCATGCGCGACCGGCCAGCCCCAGAAGAAGGGTTTCAGTAGAGTGTCCCAGGAGCATCAGACTCGGCCCTGAGAGGAAGTTGTACTTCTTATTTACTGAAAGTGGGGAGTGAAGGGGTGCATCAGTTCCGCTCAACCATCTACACAGTGAAACTGCTATCTTGGAGTATTTATGTCTGGTCCACAGTGGAGTCTGAGTTGTACCATACACCCCAGATTTTCTGGTATTTGTTTGGTATGCCAAGTCCTTGTTGACTAATTGTATCCAATCTCGGACTGTGGGAGTTTCTGGTGCCAACCATTTTATCACTATGGCTTTTCTGGCATAGAAGAGGAGTTCTCTACATAAGGTAAGACTATGCTTGTTCCATAGTTCTGGATCCAAAATTCCCAGGATATATGTTTCGGGGCTACAAGGTATTGTTAGAGACAGGTGAGTATTTATAAAGCTATTGATTTTTTGCCAAAATGTCTGAATCGGCGGGCACTCCCACAATATATGGAAGGTGTCTGCTTCCGATGTTCCGCATCTTGGGCAGTTGGAATCTGGTCTCTTTTTTCGCCCGATGTAATCTTATTGGGGTTAGATACGCCTGATTTAGTATATAAAATTGGATAAGTTTATTTTGTGCTGCAGGAGAGGCCACGTTGTGGCAGTCCATGACCTCCCCAGCTATTTCGGCATCTGAGATTTGCATTTTTCCCCGCCACTTGTCAATTAATATAGTGACTTCTTTAAACACATGGCTTTGTAGAAGAGTTTGGTATATTCTGCATATTAAGCCTTTTTTTGATGGATGCTTTAATATATTTAGGATCGGATGCGGTTGCATATTTGGTATTTGCTCCGGGAACTCCGTTTTAGTGCAATGTCTTAACTGTAGGTATCTGAAAAGGTGTTGTTTGCCTAGTTTGAGTCTCTTTGAGATCTCTTCAAATGATAGTATTTGGTTGTCTGCTATCATATGTCCGAATTGCGTAACTCCTAGTTTCTCCCAAAACATTGCTGAGTGGAATGAGCAAAGTTGCAAGTATGTACGATTGTTCCACATTGGCAGCTCTTTCGGTATGCCTGTGTAGTTAAGAATTTTATTTGCTATTTCCCATATTTTGGCGTCCTGTGTGTGTATTGTAGTACTTGGTCCCGTAGAGTGTTTGCTGGAGTCATTTAAGTACGCCATATACGGTCCCCTCAGATACCTAACCAGCATCCAGTCAGATTGCGATTGTTCCTCCTCATTGGATATCCAGCACCGTAGTTATTTTAGCTGTCCTGCCAGATAGTAAAGACGAAAGTCTGGGAGAGCAAGTCCCTCATCCAACTTCGGTACCTGCAGTTGCTTCAATCGAACCCTTGCTCTACCATTTCCCCACAGAAATGGAGTGATCATACTGTTTATAGTTGTAAGGAATTTTTCTGGGATATACGCAAGTATGTGTTGTAATACATACAATATTTTAGGCAAGATAAATATCTTAATCAAGTTTATTCGGCCGATCAAATTTACAGGCAGCTCTTTCCATCTCGTTACTTTGTCTGTCACAAATTTTATCAGTGGTTGTAGATTGTGTTTGGCAAATTCTGCTTTTAAGTTTGTGATTACGATTCCCAGATATTTGAAGTTACTTACTATAGGTATGTATGTTGGTATTTCTTCCTGGTTGATTGCGTTTTTATCCAATGGAAATATACAAGATTTATTCCAGTTTATTAAGAGGCCAGTGTAGGGGCCATATTTTGTTATTTCTTGAATGGCTGCTTGTATTGAACCATTAGCTGTGTCCAGGAACAGTATAACATTGTCTTTGTCGAGTCCCATCTTTTCTTCATGTGGCTCTAGTCTTAGGCCTTGGATGTTTGGGTTTTCTCTAATTTTAATGGCCAATACCTTGATGACTAACGCAAAAAGATACAGGGATAGGGGGCAGCCCTGCTTCGTGCCTCTTTGGAGTTTAAAATGTTTTATTTATCAGGGTGATGCATGCCACTGGGTCGCTGTATAGCAGTTTGGGCCGACATCATATCTTCTCAATGCCTCCCACAGAAACTCCCATTCCACCGAATCAAAAGCCTTGCGGGCATCCAATGAGAGAAGCACTCTATGCCCCGTATTGTCATGATCGATCTGAGTTTGCACGAGTACTCTTCTTAGGTTGATTGAGGTTGAGTTTTGGGGCATGAAGCCTGTCTGATCTGGTGCTATTATTGTTGTTATGACAGATTGCAGTCTATTTGCCAATAGTTTTGCTAAAATCTTGTAGTCACAGTTTAACAGCGAGATAGGCCTGTATGAATCTAATTGGGTTGGGTCCTTATCTGACTTGGGTAGCACTATATATTGGCTTCGTTCATAGAGGTTGGCATCCGTCCCTTCTAGGCTTCCAGGTAGGTGTTTAGGAGAGGCTAACTCAGTTCTGTGGAGTATCTTTTCTATATCTTGACTGGAATACCGTCTAGTCCTGGTGCTTTCCCAGAGTTGAATTGTTGCTCGAATTTCTTCTTCTGTAATTTGTTCTGTAAAGATTTGCGGTGTTCAAGTAGGGAACTGTGTGCCTGCTAATTAAGAGATATCGTAGTTCAGTTGGGTGGTATATAGGTTTTGGTAGTCTTTAAAGCTATAAGCTATGTCTGATAGTTCGGTCAATGTTCCTCTTTTTGGATCTTGGATTTTAATGATTGTTGATGCTAATTGTTTTTTTCTTTGTCAGGTATGCTAGGATTTTGGCTGACTGATTACCAAGTTCAAATTGGGTCTGCTTGGCAAAGAAGGTTTTACATTGTTCCTTTTCTTTGAGTAATGTGGTATATGATCTTTGTCTAAGCTGCCATTTTTGATAATTTTCAGGGGTTGGGCTTAATATAAAGTTGGTCTCTACTTGTAGTACTTCTGTTTCTTCTGTACCTTCTCTCTGCTTCGCCTTTTAATATATGAGACAGACACCTATTAGGGGGTGGGGGATTGTAGAAGTAGATATGGTGAGTTATCTATTTTTAAAGCTATAAATACAAATCTCCCTGCCCTGTCTATTTTGGTCCTCTGGCATATGAGGAGTGACAGCTGTGAAATTGCCACCCTATCCATGCCTTATCTACTAGTATGGTGTCTTGTTTCAGGAAATGGGTTTCTTGGAGGCATAATACATCTGGTTTGTGCCTATTTACTATTTCCCAGACTGTTTTTTTCCGTGGGATTCCCAGACCTCTAACGTTCCAAGTCATAATTTTTAGTACCTTATTCATTCTGACTAATGGGGCAATTTAGACATTCCGGGGGTGTGGTCTCTCCGGACCAGCCGGCCGCGCAAACCATTCTTGTTATAGCTATCCACAGCACTATGGTGATCTTCATACAACTATTTGTGTTTAATATGTACAGACAATATTGCTTTATAAAATCTGTAATTCGAGGTAATAACAACAAAAGTAAAAAATACAAGGAAAAAGAAAATAACATCTAGATAAGAATTTAACAAATAGTACTAAAGAGTAACCTCAGGGATTGTATTAACAACCTATGAACCTGAGACTGGTGGGGGTAGGTTGGGACAGAGCTCCATCACTTGTATTAACCACCATAGTCCAAATTGATCTTGGGGTGCCCTAACCAGTTAGCAGTGGGGAAAGAAATAAAAAAAAAAAAAGGGGGGGGAAGAGGGGGTGGGGGAGGACAGGAGTCCAAAGAATAGAGGGGGTTTTAGTCATCTCCCTGGGAGTTTGTTGGTTCTGGTAAATTTTGTGGTTTGGTTTGTAGCTTGCTTTTGCCCTATAGTCATCATCATTAGCATTTTCTTTTCTGTATAGCTGGTGTTTTGTACTTGGCTTTATATTACTCGGCCAACAATCTCCGTAACTCAGATTCTGTTCTCATCCAGCCAAGTCGATGCCTCCGCTGGTTTTTGGAAGAGGAACACCTTGTCGTTGCACACAACTTGAAGCCTGGCCGGGTATAATATTGCATATTCCAGCTGCCCAGCCACTACAATAAACACTAAAATAAACCACTATATCCTATACATATATAAAATATAAATAAATAGGTATATGATCCTCATATATATAAAAAAGAAACAAGTCCAGTGTAAAAATACAAAAAGCCTGCAACAGGACAAGGACCGGGCTGGAAATATAAAACTGAAAATTGTATCATACGTAATTTTTATTTCCTGGACTGGTACATGGCAGTGGTCACTAATGGGTTAACCCGCCAGCCTCCAAGCACAGGACAGGAAGTACACAAGCTAATAAATTTTACCCCGCCCCCTCACCTACCAGTCCAAACTGTCCAGAGCATGGGCTGCTATGAAGGGAGGGAGCTTAGTGACCACTGCCATGTACCAGTCCAAGGAATGAAAATTACGGTAAGTATGATACAATTTTCAGTTTTCCTGGTCCTTAAACATGGCAGTGGTCACTAATGGGATATACGAAAACAGTAAGAAAACTAGAAGGGTGGGAACAAGTATACTCCAACCCAGAATCCAGGAATTATGACCAACATATCTAACAAATATAATTTGTAAGAGGCCTATAACTAAGCATTTGCCTTATTAAATATTTGTGAATACAATGGCTAGGATTTAGTCACACCCTAGTCACAGGAACTAATACCAAAACCCAAATAAACCAGCTATAGAGGGACCTGTTAGCATAATTGGCCTAAACTCTTTTTACAGGATAGAATTCTAGAAGAATGACTATCTAAATGCCAATCCCTAGAATGGATAATCTACACCAGATTGAATAACTGGGAAAAAAGACAAGCAAAACTTTAAATACCATAAAAACAGATTTTTTTTGAAATAGAAAACTCCTGTAGGCTATCCATTATACTAGCACCTACAAAGGTAAAGAATGGCCATGGGGCTCTGAAACTCACAACTGGCCATCTGAAGTGCTACAAGGAAATCATATCACAATACTAGACGATTTCGATTCGAAACTGGGTTCTATTCGAACCCACATTACATCTCTAAATACTAATGGAATAAGAACCTTTTAAATCCCGATAAATCTCCAGAATAAGATACAAGGGAATCCAAATATCCAAGAGCACTAGGATAAATCAGTTGAAATAAAGAGAAAATTAGTAATGAGATGCCCCAAATGACTATATTATCTCCACAGATATGATGATATTAAGAAGATTTAGCACAAATGAATGCATCATAATTAAAGAATCTGGTTCTCCAGGGTAGCCCTGATACTATTGATAGAATATTATGGAAAAGAGGGTATGACAACACTTATCCACGGACCTGTAGAGGGAACATAAGATACATAATTGTAAAGCCCTGCAGAATATGTATCTAAGAAATAAAATACATGCATACATTGTTAGCTATAACCCACTTGCTAAAGCAAAATAGCAATAGACAGTAACCTAAAAACAAACAAGTTACTAAATAGTTACTGAACTAAACAGTTACTGAAAAGCTCTGGTTATCTGCCTAGGAATCCTGTAGGATTCTCCCTGATCTGTATTAAACATAGAGATAAGAGCATTAGCAAGGGGAGAGAGGTAGCCATGATGGTAGATATAAGGCTGCACTTGACCCCCCTTCTTAATAGCTTTCACTGATTGATGATGGGTTACAAAGTGAGAGATGGTAAACTGTACTGTTCCCCTTCTTCTTCCTCCGTGTCTCCAGGACAGCTTGCTTTCTATTGGCCACTGTGCGTGGGTGTGTTTTTCAGGATGTTGAACTTTTAACTCCTACCGCACATGATAAGCTTGTCGGTTAGCCAGAGTTGAGACATGGAGGAGGTAACAGAGGGGAAGGGGGGAGTGCTGCACAGAGATCTGACACCATGGTTAAACAAAGTCACTGACAGAGATAGGATTAAGGCAGCACAGAGTACATGAATTTAACTTTGCAAAGGGGCAATGTGTTTTTTTTCACTATAGATGCCCTTTAAATTATGATTCTTGAGTAGCAGTCCTAACCGTATATTCCCAGGGGAAGCTCCCACTATGCACCTACAAATGGATAGCAGGAATGTAAACTTTCTTTTCCAGATGGAAAAGGAAGTTAGAGATGAAACTGCAGTGCAGAAAAACACCCATATTTGGACATATATACTGAATTTAACTGTAAGAAAAGGATTAGCTGCAGGCTAGACACTGGAAAAAATTGATAGCTTAAAATTAAGACCTAGGACAACTCACATCTTCATTGTGACATGTTAAGCATAAGATAAAAGAGATATTTACTACTCAAATCTGTAACCTTTCATCCCAGCTTGGAGAAAAAGTAAAGGACAATTCGAAGATACCTGAATGGTTGAATTAGCTGATCACTGAAGATCTATTCTTCCTGGAGACTGCATTCAAACTGGAACATGAGCAGCTGAATATATGCAAACTGGAGATACTGGATCTGTTTCTCTTAAACTCTGAACCCTAGACCTTCAAGGCTGGAGTAGAAGGGTCAGTAATACAACCTGGAAAATCAGGTGAACAGAATAACATCACAAATCCGTGCTCCAGGGCAGTAGTAATCTCTGCTGGAGAGAGTAATCTCTCCACAAACAATACCCAACTGGGGCAGATGTGGTACCAGGTAACTACAAGCTGCGCTTAACACCCCTATAGGAATGTATCATCTTGGCTGAAGAAAATGATTGTAGAGGTCTCTGCTGCTTTATAATGATACAGCTCTACCATATAGCAATGCAAGGTAATTGTAGATTATACCATATATATCAATGCAGAGTAACTGTAGATTATACCATATAGCAATGCAGGGTAACTAGATTATACCATATAGCAATGCAGGGTAACTGTAGATTATACCATATAGCAATGCAGGGTAACTGTAGATTATACCAAATAGCAATGCAGGGTAACTGTAGATTATACCATATAGCAATGCAGGGTAACTGTAGATTATACCATATAGCAATGCAGGGTAACCGTAGATTATAGCAGGAAAACTGCACATAATACCTTTTTTGCGATATAGGGAAGTGTAAGTTTTACCTTATTGAAAAACAAAACTGTAAATTATGCATTATTGCACTGCAGCAGAAGATTTAAAATTTTTGCTAAACAGGGCTGGTAATACCAAGAGGTTTGCTAGCCAACTGCTATAGGTTGAAGCCATGCAATATGTGTATTGACAATGGAGTGATGATCTGAAAGAAAAATAAAAGGTTAGTAATTAATCTAAACAACAATACTTACCTAAAAGAACCGCTCATCTCCTGAATCTAGATCTCACTTAGAATGATTCCCCCTGGAGCTTATTTCAGCCTGAACAAAAGAAACTTTATATATATTCCAGTTGTCATCCACAAGAAATTATCACAACTGATAATGATGTGGGAAAATGAGTAGATACCTGAAGATAAACCACAGAGTGTTAACATACCAAACGATATGGAAGCCAAAACAGACTGAGAAACTTGAGCCACCATTGATTGCATCATCTCTGCCATGGATTCAAGGCTTTGAACTGTTTCTGGATGAACAGATAGTTCACAATCTTCCTCCGCTTCAAACACTTGAGACTTCAAAATTGGAGCTGAAGGGATAATCACTGACTCAGATATGGATGCCTGAGCAAGTAAGGATGTCTGAGGTGAGGATTACAGCGGATACAACACACCATGTGCTGGGCCTTACTTCCAGAAAACATCATAGGAAACCAGTAAGATACTTCTTTCTTCTTCCATAGCAGGAAACATTACACACAACTGGTTTGTTATAGATATTTCTTCCCGCAAGGACTCCCTAAACAGGGCCGATGCAGTACCAGGTATCTACAAGCTGCGCATGACACATGGAGCATTGCAGCTAGGCCCGAAAGAGAAGGAGGCGACCATTCAGATCCAGGATAGAGCTTCACTTGTGCATCCTCCCATGCGAGGGACAGGAAAAGGACTGGTAGGTGAGGGGGCGGGGTAAAATTTGTCAGCTTGTGTATTTCCTGTCCTGTGCCTGGAGGCTGGGGGGTTAACCAGTTAGTGACCACTGCCATGTTTAAGGACCAGGAAATAAGGAATAGCAGTCCACAATAGTTGTCTATATAGGATCCAAAAAAAGGGGACAGACAGGGTGCAAAATATTGTATGCACCAGAGGTTAATGAATAAACAATAAAGATGTATACTGTACATTACCAAGTACAGCATAAAAGGACAGATGCGTGTCCCCCCCCAGACCAAATTCAGATTCTCCTTCTGTGGCCGATGCTCTTGGGTAACAGGTAGGGCCGATAGCACTTGACTCCCGTCTCCCCCAGACCAAATATAGATTCCCAGTCTGTGGCCTAAGCTCTTGGGTAGAAGATCGAGCCAATAGAACACAAAGGTAGCCAATAACACGTTCCGTCTCCAATCCTATTCCCAGTAAAGATGAGTGGTCTGAAGACTGCTTCGCAACACACTTCCTGGTACTAATTGATGACGTTACCAACGCGTTTCACTCAAACGAGCTTCCTCAGGCAGTGACCAACATCCGGACCTCGTCCCTTTTTAAAGTGCATTTTGAAACTTTATCAGTTATTTCAAAATTCCCGACTTTATTGAACAAGGGCGAAACTCCAATTCTGCCCTCTTCAGGACCAAAATACCAATAGTCCAAAACATCAATTCCAGCCAGGTAAAAACACAATTATTAAATAAATTAATACTTACACCATAAGGATCATTTACCTTATAGGACATATATAGAGTTATGATTTAAACTTTTTAAATTAGTAAAAAGGGGATTTAATTCAATAAACATAACATTATAAAACATTAAGAAATAGCCCTACACAATACCCTATAAAAGACTATTGAGGTTTTGATAAGAAAATAGCATATAACCCAAAATTTAAAAAGTGAAAATAGCATGACATGACCACCTTAAAAGTATAGAAAAAGAGAAAGGGAAACTGAAATAGAGGGTAATAGAGAGGTGAAACTAAAATCAGGGATCAAAGAAATGGAGCGAACTCCATTTTGTCATTTAGACCATACGGTCTCATACTGTTATAGGTAAATATTAATTTCTGTTCCAACTTAAGGAGTTCTTTATCCAAATCCCCTCCCCTAATATAGAAGTTTTTATTTAACCCATTAAGTGCTACAAAAACACTTCCCTCAAACAAGGATCCATGGTTGTTGCAAGTGCAGCAAATCCCATAAACAACCCTAGAAGATAGGGTTAGGATAGGGATAGGAAATTTGAAACACAATTGGGATAATTTTTATAATTGCAATTCTTCTAGGGTTATTTATGGGATTCGCTGCACTTGCAACAAATGGTATATAGGGAAAACTATATGTAAATTAGGTTAGAATTGGGGAACTCCGGCATTGGTAAACGGATTGAGAGAGAAGAAAAGAAGAAAAAGAACATAAGAAATAACTGTAGCACATTTTAATTTTCCCCTTCCTCTCCTCCTTCTCTTTCTCTCTTTACTTTTACTAATAGTATTGGTATAAATATTGCACTGAATATCATAATATACTAATACAAACTAGAAGATTCATAATAATTTGAAATAATTTTAGATCAAACTACAGTATTAATGTACAATAGTACTAATTTTATTGCATTGCTCAACAACCCATACATTTGTAATGTATTTATCAGTCTCCAAATGGGTATTCTTCTCAACAATTACTGTAAATTTCTATAAATGTATATTTTGAATGAAGCTACCAATAAAAAAATTTAATGGAAAAAAAAAAAATTGGGGAACACAGAAGAATGGTTAATAGTATGGTACACACTCTGCATCTGGTCGCTGATGAAGGGGTGGTTTCACCGTGAAACCCGTCAGACTAGCTGAATGTGGCTCCCCTGCTGTGGTTATGGTTTCTGCACATTGATGATGTTTTATCTGTTTCAAATAAAGTTTGCTGTGATCATGTGAAAGAGTCTCGTGTTCCGGAGTGGCCGACCTCCATTTTCATTTTTTAGCATGGTACACTAAAAGGATAACAAAATATGTCCGTATCTTTACAAGCACTTTAAAGAGCACCATGGATCCTCGTTTGAGGGAAGTGTTTTTGTAGCACTTAATGGGGTAAATAAAAACTTCTATATTAGGGGAGGGAATTTGGATAAAGGACTCCTTAAGTTGGAACAGAAATTAATATCTGTTGTATTCAATTAGATCAACTGGACTTGAAATGTAGTTCTTGAAGACGTTCGCTAGTCATCCGACTGGTTTCTCAATTCTGAATTGAGAAAGCCAGTCGGATGACTAGCGAAACGTCTTCAAGAACTACATTTCAAGTCCAGTTGATCTAATTGAATACAACAGATATACCATGACCTGGATGAATGAGAACCTTCACAAGAACAGAAATTAATATTTACCTATAACAGTATGAGACCGTATGGTCTAAATGACCAAATGGAGTTAGCTCCATTTCTTTGATCTCCGATTTTAGTTTTTCCTTTCTATTACCCCCTATTTCAGTTTCCCTTTCTTTTTTTCTATACTTTTAAGGTGGTTATGTCATGCTATTTTCACTTTTTGAATTTTGGGTTATATGCCATTATCTTATCAAAACTTCAATAGTCTTTTATAGGGTATCGTGTGGGGCTATTTCTTAATGTTTTATAAGGTTATGTTTATTGAATTAAATCCCCTTTTTACGAATTTAAAAAGTTTAATGCATAAATCTATATATGTCCTATAAGGTGTATAATCCTTATGGTGTAAGTATTAATTTATTAAATAATTGTGTTTTTACCTGGCTGGAATTGATGTTTTGGACTATATGGTATTTTGGTCCTGGAGAAGGCAGAATTGGAAGCTTGTATGAGTGAAACGCGTTGCAGTGATGTCATCAATCAGTACCAGGAAGTGTGTTGCGAAGCCTTCTTCAGACCATGCGTCTTTACTGGGAATAGGATTGGAGACTGAACGTGTTAGTGGCTATCTTTGTGTTCTATTGGCTCGATCTTCTACCCAAGAGCTTCGGCCACAGACCGGGAATCTGCATTTGTTCAAACTCATTTTTATTTTTGAATAAAACTATTTACAATATGTCTGTATCATTTGCAATATTTGGTTAATTTCCACATTTGGTTATTTTAACATATATTTCCTGTTTGGGTATTGAGTAAACCATTTTCCATGCCGTTAGATATATTATAACATACAGTTTTTTTCACGTCATTGTTTTCTTAGCATATTTTTTCAGAATTGGTTTTGGAGAGAGGGTTAGGTTAGGAGGGGGGGGGGGTGTTTGGTGGGTACCTCGTCCATGCCCCGGGGAGGGAAGTCCCCCAGCCCATATAAGTCCAGATTTCTTCTTATTTGGTGGTTCTTTATATCGTAGATGTGGATTCGGTCCAGGTTAACCATATCTTTTGGAATTTGCTGGAGCAGTTTCTATGTTTGTATATGATATTGTGGTATGGTAGCATGTTGTTGATTAGTTCTTTCCAGGTTTTCATTTTAGGAGGGTCTGGGGCCATCCACTTGAGCACCACTGTTTTCCTGGCCATGAATAGGGTTTCTTGGAGAAAAGCTAGTTTGTAGAGGTCTTCTAGTTCTAACTTATTTATGCCCAGCAGACAAAGTTTGGGGTCCATAGGTACTGGCCATGGGAGGATGGATGTGAGAAATCCAGTGATTTTTTTTTTCCAGAAGTGGTTGATTTGGGGGCATTCCCATATCAGTTGCCAAAAGTCTGCTGGAACTGCTTGACATTTAGGGCAGCCTTCAGGGTTTAAAAGCTGAAATTCAGTGCATTCTTAAAGGGGTTAGGTATGCTTGGTAGATGATGTACAGCTGTATTAGCCAGTTATTGGCTGATAGTGAGGCTAGTGTGTGCGATGGCCCCAGCTCGTCCCAGTCATTTTCTGTTAGATTGTTTATATTCATGCTCCATTGTTGTGTTATTAATGTACATTGTATATAAGTTTGGGAGTTTTAGTCTTGTGTATAATTGTGATATCAGTCCTTGTTGTCTTTGAGTTTTAAGTATTCCAATTATTGGGTGTTTAGATAATGGTATTTTCCTGTCCAGGAACTCTGCATGTATGCAGTGGCAGACTTGATGGTATCTGTAGAAATATGTTTTGGGCCGTTCAAATTCTGTTTGTATATCTTCAAAGCTGCGTATTGTGTCTCCTGCTATAAGTTGACCAAACTGATGTATTTCTTTAAATTCCCAATCTTCGGTACAGATGAAGTTTGCTAGTTGGGGCTATATCTGATTGCGCCATAGTGGCATTTCGGGAGGGGCACCTGTTTATTTCAAAATTCAATTTGTTTCTCTCCAAATTTTATGCATTTGTGTGTGTAGTGGAGTGGATCGATCTGAGAGATGGCTGTTAGGTGCCTCCACTGTGGACAGGATGGTGCCTGATTTGTATGAGGCTAACATTTGTTCTGCCGTGGATGGAGTTGTCGGGTTTTAGCCACTCTATGTATCTGAGTTATACATCCGGAAATTTGTAAGTGCCAGTCCAGCGCATTCTTTGGGTTGTTGTAGTTTGTTGAGTTTGAGAAGGTTTCTTTTATTTTCCCACAGAAACGAGATTAGGAGACCACTCAGATCTAAAATAGTTTCTTTGTTAGGTATACAGGTGAGTGTTCTATTATATAGAGGATTTTAGGCAGGAGAATGATTTTTATTAGGTTAACTCTTCCTATTAAGTTCAATGGGAGGTCCATCCAGGTTTGTATTTTACTGCGTATTGTGTTCAGCAAGGGTAAGACATTCATTTCATTAAATTCTTTTGGAGTCTTGGAGATCCATATGCCAAGATACTTAAATTTTGTTACTATAGGGATTTGCCAGGGGAAGGTATTTGAGGTGATTTTATCGGCGTCCAGGAGACAAAGTGTAGATTTTTGTCAATTGATATACAGCCCTGAGTAGGTGCTAAATTTGTTTTATGGTGTCAGCTGTGTGGTTCAGGGATGGTCCAGTGTCTGCCAGGTAGATGATCAGGTTGTCTGCATACAGACCTATCAAGTCAGTGTGTTCTCCTCTGCTTAGGCCTTTTATTAGTTGGTTAGAGCGGAGCTGTATTGCCAGGACTTCTATAGCGATTGAGAAGAGGTATGGAGACAGTGGGCATCCCTGTCTTGTTCCACGATGGAAATTAGGTTAGATTGTCTCCTGTTCACTAGGACTGTGGCTCGAGGGGAGTTGTTTAGCAGTTTGGTCCATCTGATGTATTTCAGTCCAAATCCAAATTTTTCCATACATGACCAGAGGTATTCCCATTCCACAGAGTCGAACGCTCTGCTGTATCTGGGTGCACCTGATATTTATAGACGTGCTCTTTCCTGGCATGAAGCCTGTCTGATCTGGGTGGATAATGGTAGAGATGACTTTTTGTATTTGGTTGGCTAGGATTTTGGCATGTAGTTTGTCATTATTAAGTAGTGAGATTGGTCTGTAGGAGTTGTGTTCAAGTGGGTTTTTGTCTGGTTTCGGAATTAGGATTATTGTGGCTTCTGTCATTGATATTGGTAGTTTTTGGTTTTCGAAGGATGTATTAAATATTTTTAGCAGTTGTTCTATTAGGGTCACTTAGTATTTTTTATAGAACTCGGTTGGTAGACTGTCTGGGCCGGGAGCCTTCCTGGAGGACATATTCGATAGTGCCTCTGATGCTTCATCGTATGTAATGTCTGCTTCTAGTAGTTGTACTTGTGGAGTTTGTAGTTGTGGGAATTGTACTGGTTGGAGATATTCAGAGTTGCATTGTGCTGAGTATTTTGATTGTGACTGGTATTGCCCTTGGAATTATTTTACAAAGGAGTATAGTATTTCTTCTGTTGTTGTGAGTTGTCCTTTTATTGGGTCTTATATAGTTAGGATGGTTTGTTTTGTGCTGTTAGATTTCGTTATTCGGGCTAGTAGCTTGGCTGATGTAAAGAATTGTTTCCGTTGTGCCTTTTCTTTGAGTAGAATATCATATTGCCGTTGTATTTGCTGGCAGTTATCTTTTAGGATATCAGAGGGGTTGTCACAATAGGTTTGCTCGGCAGCTTTCAGTTTTATAGTTTTTCTTCGTCTATTTGGGTTTGTTTCTTGAGGTTGTTTATAGTGGAGTTTAGTTGGCCTCTGACATAGGCTTTAAAAGCATCCCAGATTATATCTTGGGGGGTGGGTTTTTGGTTTAACTCGAAGTATAGTTGTATATTATCTTTGATCGGGTCATTTTCTGGTATGAGGGTTAGCCAGAATGTGTGTATTCTCTTTGAGCGGGTATATAGGAGGCTGTCTGTGTTGTTGAGTTCCATCAGTACCGGTGAGTGGTCTGATATTCCTCTGGGTAGATAGATTATCTCCTTCACTCGATTTGCTAAGTGTTCACTTACAAATATATAGTCCATTCTGGATAACACTATAATGTGTTGGGGAGTAACAGGAGTAGGTTCGGTTCAGAGGGTTACGTGTTCGCCAGATATCCAGCCATCCAATCTCTGTTATTGTTCGGGCAAGGTAGGTTTTTTCTGTTTCCTCTGTCAGAATCCGAGTGATCGAGAGTTTGTCTTCTTTAGGGGACATAAGCATATTGAAATCTCCCACGCATATTATTGAGGCAGATGGGTAACTGACTGCAAATAATATCAGTTTTTGTAAGGAGGTAGTGGTTGCAGGTGGGGGGTTATATATTCCCAGTAGTATATAGAATCTTTATTGTTTATTCAGTAATACAGTATTTTGCACCCTGCCTGTCCCCTTTTTTGGATCCTATATAGACATCTATGGTGGACTGCTAGCTATTCCTTATTTATATTTCCAGCCCTTGTCCCTGTTGCAGGCTCTTTGGATTTTTACACTGGACTTGTTCCTTTTTTATACATATGAGGATTATATACCTATTTATTTATATTTTATATATGTATAGGATATAGTGCTTTATTTTATTGTTTATTGTAGTGGCTGGCCAGCTACTGTTTTATGTGTATTGAGTAATAAATGTTCTACTATATTTATTTGTTTTAGCATTAGAGGGTTTTATTCACAGGTTGTGCTTTGATGTATGCATAGATGATTAACCAATACATGTTTTATATATAAAAAATAAAATTGTGCAAAAATACATAGTCCTTGCTTTATTTAAGGTCAAAAAAGGTAAATCCCAATAATAATTTTAAATGTGTCAATCTAAATATCATTTGGGAGCAAATCCCAAACAGTCACACAATGCTCAGACTAATACATCCCTCAATCTGAGCTCTGTCTCGCTAGGAATTAGCAAATAATGTTATTCCCCGTGTTAATATTAATTGAATATTAAAGGGTATCTCCACTCGTATTAAAACATTTTTGCCATTTAGTTTTATTGAAGTATGGTAGGTAAAGGAGTTGTCTTCCTTCTCTCCCGGCTCCCGATTGTTTTATTGAAGAACAGGACAGCTCCTTTAACTCCCATTCTTCAATAAAACCAAATGGCACAAATTTGTTAATATGAGTGGAGAATACCCTTTAATACCTTACAACTGTGCATATAAAGTCCAAAACAAAAAGAGCTGCCATACTTGTTTCTCAGCTCTTGCTTTTACTTTTTTTTTGCTTCTTAGGAAGATCCTGTTTTTTTAAAATCCCCTCCCTGAGGAGGAACTTTTATTAAGGTAAAATAAAAAGGAGATATTACATATTATAATTGGTTATTCATAATAATTTTGCATGTAGTAGGTTTTTGCTTCATAACATCATTACATGTTTACCGTAATAATCGCTCATTAGTAATCATACAAGTGCGTGTTAGTTAGACAACAGTATAACATCTGGTAAAAACCATAATAAACAAATTATATTTTTTTCCCCAAAACTGTTAGTCTCTCATTATGGTTTATTCTCTGATGTGAGCAACGTTGTTGTAGGTGCTGTCTGGTCCAGCTCCGGTGAACATTATCTATGATTGTACATTCATTTTTTGTAGGGCAGTACAGAATTAATTGCTGACTTCCAGCTTTGTAAAGTAGGTGGCAGGCTTGCATCCAGGTTTTTGCAATAAAAAGCACCTCATTTAAGAATATTATAAAGAATTTTTCGATGGGAAGATCTGTTATGTTAAGTAGGCAAATTTTGGGGTCTGGACCTTGTATCATGCAGAAATGTTAATACCTGTTGCCAATATCCTTGTATCTGTGGACATGTCCACAGTGTATGGTAAAACGTACCTGGTGTACTTACAAATTTGTTGTGGGGTTAGGTAGGCTCTGTTTACTACATATATTTGGGTGAGTCTGTCTCATGCTTTGGAAGAGATTAATCTACTAGACTCTAAAGTTTCATCCCATTCTTCTTTGTAAATTGGACCAATGTCGGCTTCCCAGGTTTGTTTCTTTTGCTTGTAGTCCCTTCTGGGCCAGGGGCCGTGAATAGCTCTGTAGATAGTGGATATTAGCTTAGTGTTTTGTTGGTTTTTTTGGCAAAGTACTTCCGATAATGGGTTATTTATTAGTTCTTGAAGGGGTTCTCTAAATTGAGTCTGAAAAGCATGTCGCATCTGCAAGTATTAGAAGGACATGTGGTTTGGAAGGTGGAATTCTTACGTAAGTTGGTCAAATGCTATTATATTATTGTTTTATGTAATATGGGATAATTGGCAAATTCCATAATTTAATTGGTTGGGGTATTATAAGGAATTCCGGGAGGTTTTTATTATCCCAGAGTGGGGTCTGTTTATAGAAAACTGGAATATTCAGTTTTTTAAGAGCTAGGTCCCATATTTTTAGAATTTGAGCAAGTAATGGGTTTGAATTTAAGGGGGTGGCCCGTGCCTCCCCAACCCTTCATTATATGGTAGAGTAAAACTGGGTATTGGGCTGCATCTGGAATACTCGGCATTTCCAACATTCTAGTGGGGTCCGAAGAGTACCAATAGTATATGTGGGAGAGTTGGTAAAGAGTTTTGTTCTTAAACAGTCTTTTATTATTTTGTTTTTCTTTTCAGGCTAGTTTGAATGATGGACACACAAAAAATCTTGCACCTCAGGTTATCCAGTGTTTTGGTTGTCCTACCTGTTTTTTACTTTTTAATCTTCGAGACGAATGCCTGCAGCACATGTCTGAAAGCAACCACTTTACATGTGCTATCAAATTAGGTTAAGTATGGTACACCCTGTGATATGTTTTACTTTGTCTTGCAGATAAATTGTTCACTGTGAATAAAAATCGTGTTTTAGTCTCGAAAAACAATCTTAACTACCGTTGAGCTTTTTTATTTATTTTTTTATTTAGATTAGCCACTTGAGTATTTGCAACTTTTGATTATTTAGCTCCATTTTACTTTGTAGTAAACTTAAATAGTAATGGTATTTGCAAAAAAATTGAAAAAATTAGAATAGTGTATTAAATGCAGTTGGTTACGCATAGTTTAAAGCATTGTTGGACTAACTAAAATTTTACTAAAATTCAAATTCTTAAAATTAATTTTCAACAAAGGTATAGTATTCTCACAGTCTTATGCTGGTCATTCTTGTTTTATATCAATTCAATGTCCAAAGGTTCAATCAATTTAGTATCAAAGTGTCCTTGGCAATTCATTTGCAAGAAAAAAAAATTGAGCACAGCACTAATTGGACTTTTTCAGTAGAGTCTTTCTCTACTTGTATCACACCATTCAACGCGTTTCGGTCAGCTACTTAGACTGGCATCAGGGAAAACTTTCTTTCCTCTTGTGGCAAAGCTCTAGCACTTATACTTATATAATTTATATATTTATGTACTGAACTGTTCTATGTATTTACCCCCCTTGTACAACCTTATTGTATTTTGTTACTGTACAGTGCTGCAACCCCAAGTGGCACTTTATAAATACACTTTACATACATACATATTAGGTACAAGATAAAATATACAACTTATACAAAATATATAAACTTACTTACAGAGCTGAGATTCCTATTTTAATATGGGATAGTCAAAATGTGAAGTTAAACCACACCCCTGTGACTGCTAAGGGGTCTCTATGTGGATACCATTATATCATCCAATGATTTGCTGTTTGTAAAATATGTGAGTGTCTTATCCAATCAAAAAAACATCTGTATGCTACACAGGAAGTGATGTGTATGTATGAAGGAGGATATAAAGGATGACACTTTTGCATTTCTCTAGGAAAGCTGGGAGAGAGAAATATGTGTTTATATGTTAGATTATTAGGGCATTGCTATTATTGCTGTTCAGTGCTGCCCGGGAGACCGAACCCCTTAAAATGACTCATAGGAAAGACATTCGGGTCTCCTGAGCTGCACTGAATACTGAGAGGGAGAAGAAACGCTGGGCTGCTTGAAGAGATTTTCACGGATCAGGTCTGTGATGTGCTGTAGATTTTTTGCACAGAAATTACTGAAATCTTTTATTATTGAGGGCTCGTTCACACTAGAAACTGACCGTAATGCACAGCATGTGTTTGTCAGTTTGTATCCATTTTTTTCATAAATTTGTATCCATTTTTTAACAATGTGTACTCCATAGATTTCTATAGAAAATGCATGAAAAACGGGCAAATGCTGCATGCAGTGCGTTTTTTAAACGGACTGGAACGGAATATAACGCAGCAGGTGTGAACGATATTATGAAATCCTATGGGGTTATACTGTCTGTCCATTTTTTTTAAACGCACCTGCGTTTGAAAAACTGATACAAACTGATGTATTGTGAACGAGCCCTAATGGTGACAGGCTGTGTTCAAAGCTTTAAAAAAAACACAGCTATTATTTAAAGCAGCACACAGCCAAAACACTATTTTTTGATTAAAACCATTAAACCTTATGTATTATAAGAAATAATACACCCCATTACAGTGTAATATAAGATTTATTATGTCAACTCAGAGTTCCCTGCCCTGTATAAAAGCACTCTGCCTGCAGTCTCGTGTTATTATGTGGTCATGGAACTCCTCGAGGACTTTATATGCTTATATTGCACTGTGAGGGGCATATTATATATATATATATATATATATATATATATATATATATATAAAATCATATTTTGTTAATGTAGTGTTGTTTTACAACTTTATTTGCAGGTGAAAAGGGCCTAGCATGTCCTATACCTTTTCCTATGTATGCAAAAAAGGTTTTAATTGCTCTTTGCAAGGATATTCCATTCCAGGTAATGTGCACATCCTGCTACAAGGAGCTGCGTTCACATATGGAACTTTCTGCTCATTTTAGGTAAAGATGTTAACATTTGTTTTTGCAAAGTGTCTCTCTTTCTCTCTCTCTCATTATCTCTACCTGTCTGAAAGCTTTTCTGTATCTCCATGTTCCAGTTACTAAAGCTCAGCCAACCAGGACAGAATAGAGAATAAGAGGAAAAAAAAAGCTTTCTGGTTCCTATGGCTGAGCAGAATTAAGCCACGATATGTAGTCAAAAATGTAACTACTGCGATTTCTAAAAACTATACAGGGATTTTTACCAAGAGTCACAAGCATTAGGGTCCCATTTTAGTCTCACTAACCCATTTAAAAGGAATGATTGCAGCAGTTGCATGTGTTTAACAAGACACCCAAGCAGCTGCCACAAGCAATATAAAGTCACACCTGCAACTTTTTTTCTGGGACTTTTTTAAGTCTCAGAGCTCCTGATAAGCACATATTTTATTTTCCGCCCATAAGGTGCAAAATGAAGCGCCTATCCTTAGAGCCAACACAAGATTACTTCTTAATCAATAAAATACACCACCACACACCAGTGTCTGTATATTATTGCATGCTTCTAGGTAGTTACAACTACTGAATAATAATATAATTATTTGTATAATATTTGTATTAAACTTGAATTTTTTTTAATAATGTCTTTGAAACATTATTTTTTCTTACCTACTAAATAAAGTCATTGGCTACCAAGGTGGTAAGACTAGCACTGCATACAAAAATATTTGTGCAGCTATGTTCTATTCACATTATATTCAATTCCTAGACTAATAATTTTGATCTGTCTGTTGATATAGAACACATTGTCGAAAAGCTGGCTCTGTGGCACGTCCAAAAAAAAGCACAGCCGAAGTGGCCATGATATTTGTAATGAAAGCCTACTGTCTGGTCTGTAAAGAAATGCTTGAATGTGACATTCACATTATGGAGCATATTCAAAGAACCAATCACAAGCCTAAAATGATAACTAGCTTGGAAGAATCCATTCTGGGGTTTTGTTATGCCAATGAAGAAAACAAAACCCCAGCTGAATTAGCCTTATCCACAACCACTGCAAAATCTAAAATGCTTAAAAGGACATTAAATAACTGTAATAGAGCAAGTTCACTTGAAAACTCCTCCATAATGTCTTGCATAGAAAACCGAACTTCTAAGAGTGATGGCGTTGGCATCACCGTGACTGCATGGTTTTGTGAATGCTTACAAAAATTCATAACCGAGAAAGAGGCTGAGAAACATATTATGTTGTCAAATAGAATTTGCCATAAATGTCTGGTCTGTAAAAAGCTTACTGCCGAGTTAAGCATTATTCAACTGCACATGAGCCGCTTCCATGGAGGAGCACACTTGAATAATTTTACCTTCTGGTGCCAAACTTGTTTAGTTGAACTGCCACGAGTTGAGAATATAATGGCGCATGTTTGTGAATTTCACAGAGGACATTCATATTATTTTGAGCAAGAAACTTTTGAGGAGGAGCAGTGTCCATCCACATCTACACAGCATGATAATCTGTCACAGTCATGTATTCCTGAGTCATCTGTCTCAAGCACAAGATCTCCTGAAGGACACTGGCAGTGCCATCTATGTGAAGAGATGTTTGATTCTGAAAATAGTGTTCAGCAACACTGTAAAAATATTGGAATTCATCAGTTTCATAAATTCTGTTGTGATATTTGCAAACAACGCTTTCAAAAAATTGAAACTCTGTATCGACATAGTCAACATCAACATAGTGGAGACATACAGGTCAAATATTTTTGTGGCCTTTGTGGTGATCTTTACTTTAATAAAGAATGCGAATTTCAAAGTCATTATGAAGATTTGCATGGTTTAGAATATGGATATGTGGCAGAACTAATGCAATCCTCGATTAAGGATGAGGAACAGTCAATCCCAAGAACTGTGCTAAATGAGGACCGGCTAACATGTGGCTGTCTAGAAAACTACACAAGCAATGAAAAAAAAAAGGAAGATAGCAGTCTCTGCTTGGCCCGTTTGTTACAAAATGGAAATCTCTGGTACAGCTGTTGTTTCTGTACAGCAACAGGACAGATATTAGAAAGGTTTAAAAATCATTATTGCAGTAATGACCAGCAACCTCTTTCCAAGGATTTTGTTGTTAAGTGCAGCTGTTGTTCCAAATCATTTCAAGACACAGAAGGTGCTCAGCAGCACTTTCATACCAAACATTGTCTTCTCCAAAAGCACCATCCTCTTCGCAGTTCAAACAACCCTAGCTCGGATAACAAGATAAAACCACCCCCTGCTGTTAAGATTGAAATGCCTACTGAAGATTCTAAAGAGAAAATGGATACAGGTATTGTACTATTGTGTTTTTTTTGTCTTTAAAAAAAAATTGTCATAGTTGCAAAACAAATATACTTTTTACAAATTTTATGAAGGTGATTTTTATTTCAACCTAGAAGATGAAGCACTTGAATTGCCTGAACTGGACCTACTTTGTACCATGACACACATAGTGTTTGTGGATTTGGAATACTGGGTTAATTTTTTCACTCGTTTACCAGGACAGCTTAATCAAGGAATTTTTGTTTGGGGGTTTCAAGGTAAAATTAAATAATTATTTTTATACGTATATTATATTTTTATATGTATTTCCTTTTATTACACTAGTAATGTTAACTTTTTGCCCATATGCTTTGAAAATGCCTTTTTAAGAAAATCTTAAGTTTTTTTTTATTATGCAACCCCCACACCATTTTGTAGCCTTGAGATGTTAATAAGGATACTTTGAAACAGGAAAAAATGATTTGCCTAAAAAGTATAGATCTCTGCAGTTACTAAAGAATGGGAAATAGGAAGACTCCAGGAGTCTTCTTCCTACTCTCTTGAAGTTCAGCATGGAAATTTCCAGCTACCAACTCTCCTGGCTTTGTATCCTACATAAGAATGCCTGACACATAAAATAGTAGGAGACAGTCAGGGCAGAGCCAAAGAGATTAAAGGGCATCTATAGTGAAAAAACACATTGCCCCTTTGCAAAGTTAAATTCGTGTACTCTGTGCTGCCTTAATCCTATCTATGTCAGTGACTCTGTTTAACCATGGTGTCAGATCTCTGTGCAGCACTCCCCCCTTCCCCCTCCCCTCTGTTACCTCCTCCATGTCTCAACTCCGGCTAACCGACAAGCTTATCATGTGCAGTAGGAGTTAAAAGTTCAACATCCTGAAAAACACACCCACGAACAGTAGCCAATAGAAAGCAAACTGTCCTGGAGACACAGCAGAAGGAGAACAGTACAGCTTACGATCTCTCACTTTGTGACCCATCATCAATCAGTGAAAGCTATTCAGAAGGGGGGTCAAGTGCAGCCTTATATCTGCCATCAAAGCTACCTCTCTCCCCCTGCTAATGCTCTTATCTCTATGTTTATTACAGAGCAGGGATGGGGGATCACGTCACAGGGATTTGATTGACAGTCCAAGTAGGAGTAGAGGAATGCAATCAATTATTCTTCTAACTGGTGTATCTCAGGACAGAGAGGGAATGTGAAAAAAGTGAAGACACTCTGGGGGTTGTGGGGAATTATAGAACACATGGAAAGAGAAAAAAAAGTTCATTTCCCCACTATAGATGCCCTTTAAAAGTGGACGTTCATTAACTGCACTGCAGAGTTCTGCAGTTACCATAGGCTGTGAGGTGCTTACTTTTATCTCTCCAAGACCCATTTTTTGCAGAAGTTCCACTGTATAGTTCTTCTTTAAAGTGTATACTTTATAGTTATTAGACAACAATAGAGCTAATATAAAAGTGAAAATGTATTCATACTTAATTTTCATTTCCTAGACTGAGCAAAGCAGTGGTCACTAAAGGGATATTCCAAAGCGGTAAAGAATAAAGGGAGGGTTATATGCAAACATATTTATTTAGACATAGCAGATTGCAAGACAATTTCACCAAAGGTAGGCGACAAGTCTAGTTTGTGTTTTAGAAAAGTGTGAATAGAATTCCAGGTTGCTGTCTTGCAGATATCTTGGATGAATACTCTTGCTTGGCATGCCCAGGATGCAGCCACTGCCGTGGTCAAATGAGCTTTAACTCATTTAGGCTTCTTTGATGCAGGAGGTAATCAATCTTGCCACTGTTGCCATAGAATGTTTTAGACCTGCTTTCTTCCCTGAATATAATAATAAAAGGAAATTTGATTTCCTGAAGCTTTGTGTTTTGGAAATGTAGAACTTGAGCCTTATGCACACCAACTTCCCTTGAATTTCTGTACACAGTGCCTGGAGGGCCTGACATATCTATTGAGCAAAGCCAATCCCCTGGGAGAATGGCTGTTTGGATTCTCTGACTTGTGGACAGGCCTCAAGTCATGCATTATTCTTAGGAACTTCTGCCCTCCAAACCTTCCTCCGTGAAAAAGGCTTATCTTCCAGTTTGCTGTTCTAGATCAGTGGCAAGCGCATGATTTTCGAGGGGGGGATTCCTAAATGGGTTACCACTGAACAAGCCCAAAAGGGGGTTCACAACCGAATACTTTCATGTGTTCTATTATATATGGATATATAATCTAATTGCCATGATTATCATCACAGTTGGCCAATACACATATTACCCTTTCTTTTGTTATAAAGTATATACTTGTTAAGGCAGGGTACACACAAGTCAACAGATATTTCCGTGTATTGGTCGGCAGATTTTGGCAGTGGCAGTGAACGCTGTGGTCCATAGTAGACATTTGCTGTGGCCATCCACTTTATAATGGCGAAAGGTCAGGATGGAAAATTTGTCGCTCCGGTCCGATCTTCCCCACTGGCACTGTCAGTGACTGTCCGGGAGGCAGCCAATGGGAAGCCCCCCCTTACTTGCAGAGCGCGTCTTCCCATTGGCTGCTTCGCAACCTGTCACTCAAAGTGCCAGTGGGGAGGATCGGACCGGAGTGACGTGGGAGATTACAAGTAAGTAGTGCAGGACCTACACAGAGGTGAGGACATAGCGTTTTAGGTCCTCACCCTAGGTACTTTGCAGGAGTGGGGGGAAAGGAACGAGGGGGAGGTGAGTATAATTGTCCTTTAATCATGTCTACCATCTCTGTGTGTATTGGAAAGACTTGTTTAGCCCTTTTTTTGAAATAGTGGCACTGCGCCTGATGAAGAATCTTCTTCAAAAACTAGAGTCTTAACTATTAATTTAATTAAAGGCTCCACCTGACTTGAATCAAATTCAGATCTCTCCTGTTCTCGGTCATCTGAGAACATAGAATCAGGCATCCCCTGTGCCTCATCCTCTGAAATTGTAGGGTGAGCAGAGGTGCAAGGTTTCCTTGTGCTAGTGCCTGGGTGATCCAACTTAGAATGTCTGCGTTATCCACCGAAGGCTGGGACCTAGGTCACTTGTCACTTTCTTCTGGTCGATACTCCTTTTCGACTATCTCTTTAATGCATTGTTTCCATAAACGTTTACCCTGTAAGACAGGGCTATCGCAAGCTTTGCTCAAGTCCACATAATGTTCCTTCCTGCTCCTCTTCTTGGCACGTCCCCCAGAATGAGTACTCTGGCTGAAACAAGACGAATCGGATAAGATTTCAAAGTTAGGTAATAACTCTTTAAAAATGAAAGTCTTCCTTTCAGTAGGAGCAGTACTCACCACCTCGCCTCCATAGCAAACTCCATTAGGCAGACGGCATTCTCAGCTAGCAAATAGGCGATCTCTAGCTGCATTGGTTGTTAAAATTTTGTGCCAGATGCACAAACGTGCTGACTTCACTCCGCCGTGTCCGAAGTACTTCCGCATAGCCATTGGAGGGGATCTTCCCAGTAGTCTCCCAGCTTGAGCGGATGCTAGACTGGTAAAACAGCCAGGTCAAGGTTTAGGTCGTAAAACAGCAGAGAGTAAGGGGGAACTTCAACTCCCAGCAGAGACAGAAGAAAATAGACCATAGCTAGAAGGGGGTGGATAGTATTTGTAAATTTGGGGCAAGTCTCTATTTTGTTTTGTTCCAGCTGACAGGGAAGTTAACCCATGAAGTGCTGCCTGAAGATGGCCAGGAAAATATCTTGCTAGCTCTCTCCGTTGCTGTCTGGCATTGCTTGCTACAGCTAAGTCTATCTACTAGAACTCCAAAACCTTTATCAAATAGAGATTCACTAAGCACAGAGCCGAACCATTTATGATGTAGGTGGCACAAAGATTGTTAAACCTTAAATGCATTACCTTACATTTATCAACACTGAATCTCATCTACCACTCTGCTGCCCATTTTAAAAATATATCTAGATCTGCTTGCAGCACTTGCACATTTTGAAGTTTCCAAAGCTCTGCATAGTTTTGTGTCATCAGCAAAAATTTTGCTCTCATACTCATGTCATTTTAAAAATAAATTAATAAGAAAGTGGCCAGAGCCGGATTAAGGCTGAATAGGGCCCAAGGCAAAATGGCATATCTGGGCCCTCCAATTGTCTCTCATTGGTTTTAGAATTTTTGCCCCGTTTTCTAGCTAATGCTGTGCAGATGAACAATTAATAACCGCATTACACTCAATCTCTATACATGGTAAGAGCAGTAAGTAATAGTATAATACAGATGAGCAGTGAATATAAGCCCAGTACCTAGTGTCAATGCTCAGTTCAGAGAACAGATGAGTCCCAGTACATGGAACACAGTACTATGTACAAACAAGTTATAAACCGTGAAATTGTTCATAACCATTGGGGACAACAGCTTGGCTTGGATAAATTCATAATTTAAATACATTAATATCAAGCCAGTGTATGGCCAGCAAAACGTTACCCTATTTCTTCCAACCTTCCCTCTCATTCACTTCATCCATTCAATTGTACATTTTATGTTATGTTAATAGTTAACCTTAACCTCTATAACCCCCTTCACCTCACCTAACCTTTCATTTCTCCTGGACTGGGCAAGCTCAATAGTGGCTGGTAGTGTGCCACTCAGTCACACACACTGCTTTACACCTAAGCTACTACACAAACATGTACTACCCTGCACAAAAATGCAATAGACACTGCCACAAATCTACTATACATACCATACTGCTAAAATCATATATAGCACTACACACATTTACAGAATTATATATATTATTATAATAATTTATTAGTAAATCATATATGGCAAACCAGGGCAGACTGAATAAATATGGCTAGTAAAATCACTATATTTTTTCAGAAAAGATATGTGAACTATAAATTAAAATAAAGCAGCAATAAAATCCTCAGCACAAAAAAGGACAGTGTCAACTTCCCTGTTTATATCCAGGAGCCCTATAATATCTATAAAATATATTGGAGGGGCACTGGGTACCAGCCAAGAACAGTTAAAGGCCCCTGTGCTGCACTTTGAGAGATCGTTACCTTCAATCAGGAGCAGAGCTGTGAGGGGGTAGCAGATTTAAACAGCTGCTTTCAGGAAACTTCCCATCTGAAGTGTGCTTCTCTGCAGTGATAGAAAATAAGTCCTGTTCTGAGACAATGTTTCTTTTCTGAGCATCACTTCTTTAGTTGCAACTTAATTTCCTAATTAACTGATAAGTTGCCAACCTGGAAAAGAATTGAACCTTAGAAAGGAAACATTGTTGCAGTACAGGACTTATTTCTATCACTGCTCTGCTCCTGATTGAAGGTAACAATCTCTCAAAGTGCAGCACAGGGGCAATAGGGGGAGATTGTTTCGCGTTTGCGATGCGTTTTCCCAATTTAGAAAGAGAACGCATGCAATTGCGCAAAAAAATGGTTGAACAAAAAATGCAAAAACGGATGCGTAATAGCATGCGCAATGGAAATTGCGGGAATTTTCGCGTTCCTGTGATTTCCGTTTTAGCAAAAATTGTGGGCGCAATCAAGAACGAAAATGTGTGCGCAAAAGAGCGAAAAACGCGCTAGTGTGGCCCAGCCCTAAGGTTCTCTTGTACAGCCTAGATGTGGCTACATCAAGCCTGTGTGAATTATTTGGTGAGTAATCTTCTAAAAGTAAGGTATTTTGCAACTCTGATTAGATTTTGAAACATTTCAGAAGGAAGTGAGGGTCTGTCTCATTATCTGAATGGGTCTCTTGTGCCACTGTGTACAGATTAGATGAACCAGGCAGAGGATTATCATCAGGATTGAATTGTTCAAGACATCACAGGGTAACTCGTAGTACCATAGATTCCATCATTCCATGCATATCCTGGTAGATCTTCTGTGTCTTTCAGGTTTCATGTTCCTTGTGGCAAGATGAATACCTGAAACACTAAGGGAAACCATTAGAAAAAAAAACCTATACCCTCGTATAAGCACCTTGCTAGAAATATGGACGCTCGCCCCCTGGATCGGGAACTTGATCTTGATCTTTTAGGCCATAAATAAGTTTTTATATATTGAAAACCTATGTAAATACCCGCAGATGGCAGACGTTTGGCTTGGCAGAAAACTCGTGTAAAGGTTTGCAGAGACCTGACTGTGGAAGCTGGAAGAAATTAATTTGTGGCGTTTGTTTAAATAGTGCAATGACATCATCCCACTCAAATGTGGACCGGAATATGGCGCTGGGCTTTTGCACTGAGACTCAAGAATAGGGCGGTATGTGGAGCAATGGGAGCTCTCTTGCCATCCGGGGAGTGAGGCAGACCAGGTGAGAAGAGGGCACATGTTGGTGATGATGAAGATCCTGGGGGTGAGATCTTGTGTTCCTCTCATGCGTGGGGGACAAGAAAAAGAAATGGGGGTAAGGGGGAGTGTAGCAGGTATTTCTGAGCTTGCAGTTCCTGTCCAGTGAGCGGGTGATGGGAATTAAACAGTGACCACTGCTGTGGAAGGAATAGGAAATATAGTGAAAATAAGTCTGTTTTCTTTTAAAATGGGTAGGAAAACACTTTCTAAATGTTCTGTATAATTGCCAAGTAAATCTCCCAAGTGGCAGTAAAAGACTACCATAAGGAGCTTCTTTAAACTTGCAAAAGAAATAAATATAGAAAGAGGAGATACGGTGCAAATATTCTATACTTATTGTCAAACAAAAAAGAGAGCCCCAAACTGGGGTGCTCCCACGCCTGTATCCCCCCTACAGATCTATTAACAAGAACATATGCCCCTCAGAACAATAATATCAAATAAATGACTAATGTCAATATACTTATCGTCACACAGTAAGTCCCCTATACAGTCAAACCATGATTCCGTGCACGGAGTAGTCAGGTACTGGTCGTCGAGGAGGAGACCCACAAACACAGAGGAACTGGAGGCACAGATGCTGGTAAGGGGGAAACAAACTAAGCTCCAAGCGCGTTTCGCTTTCCCACTGAGCTTTTTCAATGGCGCTAATTCTGTTAGTTAACCGGAAGTAGATAAAGGTAGTGGGACCCAATCAGCGCTCTTCATTAAACCACGTGAGATATGGGTTTTACGTCTTGTTGTAGTCACATAGACCTCCCATAATCTCAAATTTTTATATTGTAACAATCCAAGGGCTCTTGGTGAGAAGGATCTCTCCAATATGACACCCGGTGAAGGCAACTCCTTCCCACTCTCCAAGAGCCCTTGGATTGTTACAATATAAAAATTTGGAATGACTGTCATACTTTGCTATCTCATGGTACAATATCCTTGTTACCATAGAATATGGATACAGCTGTGCTCCTCTCCTCGATTACCTTATCTAGGATTTTGTTGCAGGGCTGCATATGTCTAAGGGTTATTTATTTATTTATACATGGATGTTTATAAGTCTATGCATTTCATGTAACTATATTTACTGGACCAGGTTGGTACATTTGCTGGGTTTCATTCTGCTCTTTACAAGCCATAGATTACATTGACTAACTGACAATTAGTCAATACCGTTTACTTTACCGTATTTTGTACACAAACAGGGAGTAAGTCTCTGTGCCATCAACTAAGATGGCGGCGCTGGGTTACACACGTGAGATTATGGGAGGTCGATGTGACTACAACAAGACGTAAAACCCATATCTCACGTGGTATAATGAAGAGCGCTGATTGGGTCCCACTACCTATATCTACTTCCGGTTAACTAACGGAATTAGTGCCATTGAAAAAGCTCAGTGGGAGAGCGAAACGCGTTTGGAGCTTAGTTTGTTCCTCCCTTACCAGCATCTGTGCCTCCAGTTCCTCTGTGTTTGTGGGTCTCCTCCTCGACGACCAGTACCTGACTACTCCGTGCACGGAATCATGGTTTGACTGTATACTTGACTTACTGTGTGATGATAAGTATATTGACATTAGTCATTTATTTGCTATTATTGTTCTGAGGGGCATATGTTGTTCTGGTTAATAGATCTGTAGGGGGGATACAGGCGTGGGAGCACTCCAGTTTGGGGCTCTCTTTTTAGTTTGACAATAAATACATGACATTTGCACCGTATCTCCTCTTTCTATATTTATTTCTTTTGCAAGTTTATATCAGTTGGCTCTGAGGAGAGTGCTATTTACATCACTGTTTGGCTTGCTGAGTGCATCTGACTACTTTTTTGTCTATAAGGAGCTTCTTTAGCATCTCTCTCAATGTGCTAAGTCTTCCATTTACCTGCAGTACTGAGAGAGTCTTTACAACCCTTTTATTTTGTGTATGTTTGCTTTTTTTTAATGAAAAATGAATACTGATTTTATTAGACATGTATTTACTAATTTTTGGGTGCTATTTGTGGATTTTTTTAACACGTATCTCTTATATTTTCATTTTGTAGGAGGAAAAAACAATTGGAAGCCTCCAGTGAACTGCAAGATCTTGAAATACCTTTCTACCACAGGGTCATTTTATCTTCATCCACACTGTAGTGCTAGAAAAGTGTCTGCTATCTGTGTGCATGTAAGCAGATGTTTTATATTTTGTGATATTTTAACACAATTTTCTGTTGGTTTTTTTTGTTTTTGTAGAGTTTAGTTATAGAAAAGTAACACTGAAACAAGCTAAATCTGTTGGCTAACCAGATTGTAACAGAACAATGTGGTATGTGCTGTGCATTATGGCAGTGCTAAATCTGATGAAATAGGATAACATTAGTAGCGAGGAGACTGCTTTATACTTTATGAAGCTACAGTGAATACATTGTTACATGAATGTGTAAGATAAATCCTTTAATTACCTTCATGTAAAGAAATTGATTATACAGCATATTTCTTTAGTGCTAACTAAAGAACTGTGATTTTATGTTTTTTTATATACTTTACTATGTATGTTGTCCTAAAACATTGAATATACCAATGAGGGTTACAATTTAAATTCTATTACAATTTTCAAATGATACAATCCAAAGATAAAATTCAGCAGCAAAGCTCTGGCCAGCTCCCTCATAGCACGTGTTCCAATACACACAAAACGGGAACCATGAACGAGACAGTGGTTCTCAAATGTACGCACACAGTGGCACATTTGGCAATGCAGGTATCTGTTGCTATACACTCGTATCCTTAATGCTGAACTGTTGAATAACTAAAATACTTTACCAACATTTGCAGTGTAAATAGAATAGGAATAGTAGAAAGTTCCACTGCATATGACTATGTGACTATTTACAGAAATATATATTTTTAAGAAAGACGACATAAATTAGACTGACAAATATTTGGAAAATAAAATTTGGAGGCTCATCTATGACTAGCAGAAGGCCACCACCACTAGATTCCCATCAATGTGCCTAAGCATATCATTTGAAAATATAGCAATATAACACCATTATAAGGTGTCCTGTGCCCCAATAAAAGGTACATAGTGTCCATAATTGGGCCACAACAGTAATAACGAAACATAATTGTAACTAAAAACATGCCGCCTATTTAAGATGGTCCGCCATGTTAAATATTGCATATGATTTCAGTTCATCAAAAACGTCAAGTCATGCTGCATATTTAGCATCTGGAAAAACATTGCATATCAAGTGTTGTCACCATTCCTGTCTCCATCTAAACAAACCATTTGAAAAGCACATAGTGTGTGGATTCTCCACGGATTGAGCATAATACCTAAAATGCAACGTATTTTCAAGAAATAATGTTCCCTGCCAGATTACAGTCTGAAGTAATATCTTGCTCTGCACCTTCCCCTTTCCTCTATTTCTTGGCTGGGAAACAATTAAGTCATCTACAGTAAACTTTGGCTTTTAACTTTAAATTACTTGCTGGTTGCTAAATTGCACAATAGGTGAGATTACTGCCTTACTGCATTTGAGGTTTTATCCTAAAAGCCATATAAAATATATATTTAAATATTTTCAAAATTCTATTTTATATTGATTTATATATAGAGTACACATTATATATATATTGAGTACATAGATGCCTTCGGAAGTTTTCTTTACAATGTTTGATTTATTGGTTAAAAGTACCCTGGAAAGTCCAAATTAGCATGACAGCCAGGTGAAGAATTTTCAAAAAACTCCGTATTCCGCTCTGCTTTAAACCAAACAACACACTGAGGCAGCAATTGGTACATCCGGTACCGAAACACAAGAAAAGCTACATCATATACGCAGTGCAGTGAAGAGTGCTCTGATTTGTATATGGGGGAGACCAAACAGCAACTGCACCAACGTATGGCCCAGCACAGAAGAACCAATTCCTCAGGTAACGCCGTGTACCTGCATCTTACGGAAAAACTACATATCTTGAAAATTTTAATGTCGACATCTTGGCAAAGGAACATGACTAGTTCAAGAGAGGTGTCAAGGAGGCCATTTATGTGAAAATGAAGAAACCAAGCCTGAATAGAGGTGAGGGGGCTCAACATCAACTGTCTGCCATGTACAATGCTGTTTTGACACCTTATCCTGGGCAGTTTTGATAACACACCTTAGCCCTCAATGCATCGACACCTTGTATTTAGAAGATCCCTAACACCTGGCTGTAATATGCTAATTGGGACTTTCAAGGGTACTTATATTGCCAACAGATTCTTGTACAAGTCATTCTGAATTGAGAAAGCCAGTTGGATGACTAGCAAAACGTCTTCAAGAACTAAACTTTAAGTCCAGTTGATCTAACTGAATATAACAGATATACCATGACCTGGATGAATGAGAACCTTCACAAGCATTATATTGAATTATTTCATGCTTTAAGGAATCCTAAAAACCACAACTGGCTTAATAAAAAATGTGCAGTGACCAGATGAATCGAGATTTTTTTATTATAGTCAAACAGTTCTTAATATATTTGCTTTTTCAGGCCGGGCGTTTACATGCACAACTGCCAATGCATATTGCATTTACCATCCTCTCTTCTGATAAAGAGTTTCTGAAATTGGAAAGCCAGTTTAGGGAAGCTCGCCGACCATGTCAAATTCTAGACCCCCACCATCAGGAAGGAGACGTTATGTGTGCTGTGTTGAATAACATCTCTGACACAGTGCAAGGTATGTTGCCAGTGTGAATGCTAGAACTCTAACTTTGTTGTCAACATCTCCTTTTTTTATTGTTTTTCTTGGAAAAGCTTGAATTACAAAGGATAAAGTTTATTTGATTTGCTAATGTAATATCTATAAGCCAAGACAGAATTGTAAGAAGTATGATTATTTAGTGCTTAGGTGTTTTTGTAATACCATCATGTAAGGAAAAGCTAGAGAGAGCAACTGCAAGCAGTCACACAAGGGCACTGCTTCGATTGCGCAACTTGCTTCACGTGGCAAGCACCCCTACCAAGCCTGGACATGTGTATATAGGGAATGCTGGTTAAGGGGGCAATGCTGGAGGTAATGTGCTTTCCCACGCAGATCAACTGGTATTCATTGTATATAATAAACACACGTCTTTTCTTTTTTTCTTTTCTAACTGTCTTCCAAGTCCTTTTCTTGATATATTATCCAGAACAGAAATGCAGTTGCCCCGGACCCATCACTAGGTTAACAAAGAAAATAGCAAGAGGTACTCACACTGGATAAGTAAGTAAAACCTATGACTAAGTGTGCAAGAACGAAACGCTCAGGTGGTCTGTAAGTAATGTTTTGTAGACCAACTGTAAATTTTAAATAATAAAGTTCTGGTTGTTTTATTTCTGGTGTGAGTACCTCTTTTACTTGCCTATTTTGGTGACAAGTGTTAACCTAGAGATGGGTCTGGGGCATCCGCACACAGACCATCCGACAGGAAGTGTGGTTTACTACCCATGTTTATACACCGCTATAAGGATTGATATGGGGTGACAGGTCCAGGGAATGGGCACCCGGACCACTTGCTTAATATTTGGTTTTCTTCCTGAGCACGTTTTTTTAGCTATGTTTTTGTGTCTATTACAGAACTGCCCAACCTGTGTCAGTAGAAGGGCTCCTTATGAGGCACATTACCACAAAAAAGGGCTTCATAAGGAGACAGGTTTCACTTTGCCTCTTGAACTGCCCAAAGCCAGCCTTAATTGACATAAGCCACCAAACCCAACACAATCCAGTCTTAAAGAAGAACTAAAGTGTGTATTATGGTTTTTTTTTGTTTGTTTTTTTTTTTAAAAACGGTTAAAATAAAAAGTATTTGGGACAGGGATATAGGACTGGAAATTAATACCTCCCATTATTATACCTGTGTGGAGCACCAGCCCAAAGAAAACTGATTCTTTCAGTCTTCCTCCTGGCTTCAGCACTATCTATAATAAAGGATTAGTCCAGGACTAACCTCAGCAAATGAAAACTGTAAGTGCTGTAGTTCTCCATTTTTAAAAAGGTAATTGCTAGAATATAGTTATCCTTTATAACCTTTAATGGGAATAAGACATCTAACCTGACACACCCACTGGCAGCATACTGTACATCCCTTGCCTAGTAGAAGCCCAACTTTTATTAAAGAAAAAAAATACCAAATTTTTTTTTTTTTCTTCACAAATCTACTAAAGAAATCCTCGTATTTCACGGTGAATTGGCATTATGGGACCCGCTTATCTACCAGGTCCAAGATTAACATTTTTGTTTTTCTCCTTGTACAGACGTACATGATGGTAACATGGAAACAGAACTAGTGTTGGATGAAGGTTTGTTGGATTTATATATATGCTTGTTCAACAGACTTCTGCTCTTTTTGAAAAAGCTGCAATAGTGCAGCTCCCCAAATCATAACCTAGCCCATTTATAAGAAACACACAGATAAAGTTTCATAGTATACAACCCCCCTTTTTTAAAATAAGATGAATACTGACAGGAAACATGAAAAATGTTTTCTTTTAGGTGGCAGTTCAGTCAGGGACTTATCTACCGGGGGAGCAGATCCTGCACCCACAGGGGGGCCCAGGAGATACCATCATCTTATTTTCCCTAGGACAGATACAGCCTCCACCGAGAAAACCACTATATTTGAAGCTGGGAGGGGTGGCCCATTTATTTAATGGAAATATAAGGCAGCAACCCAGGGTGATTAGATCATTATTATTTGTCCCACGGGAGGCAGCCACCTAGCAACAGTGGTGAAAGTGGACAGTATTATGTCTTTCGGTCGCAGAATCACACTCTTCTGGAGCAAAAATCAGGAGATTGTCCAGATAGATCAGTGACAAATTCCTTCTGCCAGAAATGCCCATCAGCTGTTGCTAGGTGGCTGTCCTATTCCCTAGGACAAAAGTAGTTTGTAGGTCATAGATTAATGCAAACTCTTCTTTGTCCCACGAGAGGCAGCCACCTAGCAACATTTCAGGCAGAAGGAATTTGTCACTAATCTATCTGGACAATCTGCTGATTTTTTGCTCCAGAAGAGTCTGATTCTGTGGCCGAAAGACCTAGGACAAAAGTAGTTTGCAGGTCATAGATTACTGCAAACTCTTCTTCATTAAATGATGCTGTATTACCCTAGATAGTAAATAATCAATTTATACCAAATAAATATTATAAGAAAAGCGGTAATCTGTAACTTGATTAGTTGGTCAGTGTACCCCAAAACCATCACAGTCAGATGGTCTTACCATGAGGGCAAGGGTAAAGAAAATGAATTGATTATACTTTTTAAAGGGATATTTTCGCATTCTTTCCTGCAGATGCTGATTTAAAAGAAGCAATCAGAAGAAGCATGAATGAAATGTAATCTGGATCATTCATTTGCAAGTTCTGTAAAATGCAAACTGCTCTCCACATCATTTAAGAGCTGAGCATGTAACGAAACTTTTCTGGATTCTTATATTCTATTCAGAAATCTAATTTTCTTTTTACCTTTTGATTTTCTATTGTTTGTACATTTTGAAGGTACAATGTCTTTGTGTTTTACTCTTTGTTTTTTGAGAAGATATTGAATTTGTTCTGAAATGTTACTATAAACCTTGTCCATATATATTTAGAATATATGTCAAAACATTAAAAAATAAATATAATACAAAATATTTTTTATATAGTGAAAGAATTTATTTGTATTGGACAATTAATTGTGATAACATAATTTTCTTTCCAGTGTAAGCCACTGGCGAAAAAAAATACCTAACTAATGGGACCCATACCACCAATTCTAGTCATACAATATCTGAATATTTAGATACAGTACCATCATTGGAGTGTGTATGGACGATCATCTAAGTTTCCTCCAATAATTTTGCCTATTGGACCAATAACGATTATATGATGCTGCAATCTTTATATGTATAGGCCCCATAACTGTAATTGATGTGGTTTATGGTACAAATTGCTAGTATTATGTATTGTTTTGATGATCTGATTGTTGTCTAGAATACATTCTAAACTAAACTGCCCCACAAAATTTCCAAAGTGTATTTTCTAATAGTATAAAATAGCGCAGAAAAGGCATTTGACAGGGTCAGCTGAGATTTTCTCAAGCTGACCCTGTCCCACGCTGGAGTGGGACAGAACTGCTTAAATAAAAACATTGCATTGTATCACCACAACTCTGCAAGGGAGTGAATTAATGGGTTGCTGTCCAGTCCATTCCATCTGTACAATGGCACCCGACAATGTTGTCCCCTCTCACCACTATTATACATATTATTGATGGAACACCTAGCAAACGCAATCAGACACAACACAAACATTTCAGGCATTACAGTCAACCATACAAACCACCAATTAGCACTCTACGCAGATGACATATCCAACCTCCACTTCTCAAATCCAAACTTACTAACAAATTTAGACATATGTCTAGTTATGTCCTTTTAAAGTAAACTACCAAAAATCAAACTGTTTAAATATCACTCTCACAGATGAAGTAGCTTCAACAAAAAAAAGAACAATTTCTTCTTTAAAGTTCAAGAAAAATCTTATCTCATATCTAGGTGTCAAAATTCCTACAAATCTAAATGAACTATACCAACTGAATTTCTTTGCTCTCCTTGGTGTAATTTCCTCCAACCTGTGCTCCTAAGCAAATAAACAACATTCATGGTTTGGCAGTTAAATGTATTACGTATGAATGTATTTACTCAGATTGTTATACAGGTTTCAGGCAATACCCATTCTACTACCACCATATTTCTTTAAAAACAACTAATGACTAACTAATTTTATACAGGGGAAAAAACCCTCCAGACATAAATTCTCAAAACTAATAAGTAGAAAAGACTGAGGCCCTAAATCTACCAGACATAAGAAAATATCATACAGCAGCATTGATATCTCGCATATATGACTGGTTCCACCTCTGGGAGGATAAGTTATGGGTTGAGGTAGCCACCCAATTAGCCCCTTAACCACTCACAATACTCCCCTGGTTATACCCAAAAGACAGAAAGCAATCCTTTAAAACTTTTCTACACCACAGTTTGCAAACTTTGAATATGACTTTTAAGAAACATAAACTATCCAATATCTCCGGATATGTCTCTTATATCTCACTCCCCTTACTTCCTACCTGGATACAAAACAGACTCATTTCTAATATGGAAACGCCCAGATTAGACTGTTATACAAGGAAATCCGCTACTCCCGAGCAATACGATATTGGTCAATAAAACACCCACCTCATTAGCACAATTCCAATACAGACAACTGCAACATTATATAAAGTCAACAATAAATAAAGCAAACTACCATCCATCTCTAACACCATTTGACTTACTATGCTTACAACATTTAATTATTTACCGGATACTACACACCACAAACTCTGACCAGCTTCCAACATTGACAGAAAAATCGGAATGAGACCTAAACTGCTCTTTCAAAAAAGAACAATGGGAACAATGCTTCTCCCTCACGCATAAAATATTACTACATAAAATATTCCCCACAACATCAAACATATGCTGGAGATGTCAACAAGCCACTGGTACCATACTACACATCAAAAAATTTTGGTGCACCATGATAGACCTATATAATGACTTACTCGCCAACCAAATCCCTTGTACAGCAAAAATTATTCTACTTAACATTTGAAACTCAAATGGGCTGCAAAAAAGGCATCCTTCACTTCTTCTTGATTGCTGGCAGAGCAGTGCTACCACGGTATTGGAAACAAGTACCCCCACATTTAAAGAATGGATCAATGAAGTTAACCAGACTGAGAATGGAAGAACTTACAGCCTCCATGTATAATATTTCTCAGAAATGTATAAGATATTGGTCCGTTTGGATAACATGCCAAAAATCCGATAGATACAAAAACTTTAAAATCACAAGGGCATTTCAACCTGAAAATGGCCTAAATGGATACTAATAGATAAAAACGTATATGCTTGTGAAGGTTCTCATTCATCCAGGTCATGGTATATCTGTTGTATTCAATTAGATCAACTGGACTTGAAGTTTAGTTCTTGAAGAAGTTTCGCTAGTCATCCGACTGGCTTTCTCAATTCAGAATGACTTGTACAAGAATCTGTGGCAATTATATACCCTGGAAAATCCCAATTAGCATATCACAGCCAGGTGTTAAGGGCGTGATTAGATAGTGGCTAAGAGGTGTTATAGGAACGCCCAACGTTGACCCATGCCAGAAGTCTTCCTCCACAGCTCCCACATCCAAAATCAGAAATCCATGTTGGAAAATAGACCTCACTCCGTTCCCAGAGAGATCCAAATGGAGTAGTTAAAAACTCATACTTTATTATTCCATATATTAAAACCAAACGTTAGTATAGTGTGTAGAGACAACAGGTCTAACATGTTTCGCAGACTCAGCCGCTTGGTCGGTGACCATGAGGAGGCAAAAATAGAACTACTGTGCACACTTTATGAACTGTTAAAAAACCTTTATTTAACACATCATGGTTATATGATAAAATCAATTAAAAAGAACCTAGCAGCCTATAACCAGAGACTAAACATATATCAAATGTTGGAGCATTAATCATGGAGGTATAAGTAGATAAGACACCGTGCATTATAGCTACCAACTCCTTCATAAGTCAGTCAGGCGTCCAGTATAGGTTACTATAGGGCTGCTAAACGGAGGTACGCTAAAACTGCTTCACGCAACCGCCCCAAGCTCGCAAGCAACCCCATTCGCTATGCACTGAGAGCTGCTGTCAGTTCAGTGCATTGCCTAGAGGAGGAAATAGCTCAAGTGAGATAAACACTGCATATCCTAAAGGGTATGTGCACCCCCTAAACAAAAAATCTTGTGGCTACTGGAAACCCCCTATAACCTCGACCTTGCATGGTCAATTGGCTTCAAATCGTCAGACGGTCAGGCCCCTTCTGCTTGCTTCCGTGTACGGAAAAGGCACAGAAGGCAGGCTGGTAAGTATATTAAGCTGCTGATTTGAAGCCAATGAACTATGCGAGGTCAAGGTTATGGGGGGTTTCCAGTAGCCACAAGATATTTTGTTAAGGGGGTGGACATACCCTTTTTAGGCAGCATATGGTTAAAATTATCTTAGATAATATTGAACTAGTAATCCCAGCATCCTGGGATTACCTAAAGCATACATAAAGGATTGATTATTCCTACCTCCTAAGGCTGGGTACACACGGAGGGATTTTTGTCCTGAGCGAGTGCTTGGCCGGGACAACTGTCCGCCGGTCACGGCAAATTCAGCCACGGACGAATTTGCGAATGATCGATCGTGCGTTCCTATAGGGAACCGCAAGATCGATCGGAATTTTCAGATATGCCTGATCGTTCGTTGTCCGGTCCGGATGAACAAACGATCAATGGCGGCCGCCCGTCCCACAGCAGCCGATATAAGGTGCAGTGAATCGGTGGTCGCCCGAAAATATTGTCTGGTGTGTACCCAGCCTAATACTGTTTTGTCAGGTAAGTATCCTGGGCAGCAGCCTGGCAAAAGCAGTTCTCCTTGTACTTCCACTCCTCATAGAAATGATACTGGTAGGTAGAAAGTACCAATCCTACCTCCCTGCCCCAGGTACTTTTCATTTTAACTGTTTTTTTTTTTTTAACTGTTTACGTTCTTTAGTACTCCTAGCAAGATGGCTAAAATATACCAACAGCCTTAATTTAACTGGAAAACAATGTTCGACATAACATATAGCATAGAAATGGATGGGAGTCTTCAGACAAGGCAGTAATTAACATGCTATGTTTGTGATACAGCAGGTTTTCGTTAAAGGGCATCTCTAGTTAAAAAAACACATTGCCCCTTTGCAAAGTTAAATTCATGTACTCTGTGCTGCCTTAATCCTATCTCTGTCAGTGACTTTGTTTAACCATGGTGTCAGATCTCTGTGCAGCACTCCCCCCCCCTCCCCTCTGTTACCTTCTCCATGTCTCAACTCCGGCTAACCGACAAGCTTATCATGTGCAGTAGGAGATAAAAGTTCAACATCCCGAAAAACACACCCACGGACAGTGGCGAACAGAAAGCAAGCTGTCCTGGAGACACGCAAGAAGGAGAACAGTACAGTTTACGATCTCTCACTTTGTGACCCATCATCAATCAGTGAAAGCTATTAAGAAGGGGGGTCAAGTGCAGCCTTATATCTACCATCAAAGCTACCTCTCTCCCCCTGCTAATGCTCTTATCTCTATGTTTATTACAGAGCAGGGAGGGGGATCACGTCACAGGGATTTGATTGACAGTCCAAGTAGGAGTAGAGGAATGCAATTACGTATTCTTCTAACTGGTGTATCTCAGGACAGAGGGAATCTGAAAAAAGTGAAGACACTGGGGGTTGTGGGGAATAATAGAACACATGGAAAGAAAGAAAAAAAAAGTTCATTTTCCCACTATAGATGCCCTTTAATGTATGACCGCAGCCATAAATGTATGCCCACGATAGTACATTTGGGCATAAATCTACTGCAAAAATAGTCTATTGCAGGCATAAATCTACAGTCGTAACATACAATGTCTGACATGGTTTGTGAAGGTTCTCATTCATCCAGGTCATGGTATATTTGTGGTATTCAATTAGATCAACTGGACTAGAAATGTCAGACATTATTTAACAATAGCATTTGTTATTCTTCCCTTTTTCTGGTAGCCATCACTTTGTTTAGAAGGATTTGTGAATTAAAGGAGAACTAAACCCAAAAAAATCAAAGTTTAAGTTAGAAAGTACTTGCCTCAACATCCTTCTCAGCATGGAAGATCCGACTCGGGCCTTTTCTATGAGCACATTTTAGGTTCTGTTTGTTCCCCAAATCTGACATTTACTTTTGCCTTGATTACATGTTCAGCACCTGTATGATTTACACTCCCACCTCTTAACCCCTATGATGTAGGAATACATTAAATCATCAATATTCAAATTGGTGGTGCAGCTGATTAACCCTTTCCTAGTAGCAGTGTTTTAGTGAGATGTATATAGGTCTGGGTATCTAGTGTGTCCAGATCTGAAATAATGTGTGTCTCACCTACGGCCTTCACTCCACCAAATCCGATATATAAACAATAAATTGCAGGTGAAACACACAAAGACACAGGTCTGTAGCTGTGAATAGTGCAGGTTTATTGCAAAACATGCGTGCTACATGTTTCAGGCCCACTCAAGCACTTGAGGAGGGACAAGTGGGTCAGAAACATGTAGAATGCATGTTGTGCAAAAACCTGCACTATTCACAGTTCCAGACGTGTGTCTTTGTATGTTTCACCTGCATTGTTTAAGTGTTGGAGGGCCATATATAAAAACTTGTGATACTGCGGGTTTTCGTTACTGTACGACCATGGCAGTAGTAACATGTGGTAATAAACTACCGTAATTATATTCTACGGGCGGTTGTAGATTTACATTTGCTATCATACATTTACAAGATTTACGATAGTGATCATAAATTAACGATCACCATAACGATCGCTAAAGAAGGCGATACCACACCTTTATAAATATGGCCCGTAGTGTGAAGGTCTCTAGCTCTCCCTGTCAGCTGTAGCAATATTAGTGGAAAGTGTAGCTTCTTAAAGGGGAATGTTGGAGGGTAGGAAGAGTGTGTTTTTATAGAAACAACATAGTGCAGAACTGTAGGGGAGGATAGTGAAGTGAACCTGATCTTAACACCAGCTCTGTGCAATGCATTTCTCATCAGTGTACCTTCTTAAAGGGAATGTTGAAGGGTAGGAAGAGTGTGTTTTTAATTCAGCTGTCTGTATAAAAACAACAAACTGTAGTACAGAGCTAAGCAAAGAAATGCATTACACAGAGCTGTGCTAAGATCAGGGTCATTATATTATCCTCCACCTGCAGCACTGCACCATGTTCTATAAGTGTACAGATTAAAGGGGAATGTTGGAGGGTATGCCATTTGCAGCTCTGCACCATGTGGTTTCTATAAATGTACATATTAATAGGAATTATTGGAGGGAATATCAATTAAAGGGGTACTGTTAAAGGGATGCAAACATGTTATATAAAATTAATGCAGCAGGAGAGCTGCCTGTGGGAAGTTTAGCATAAAGAAAATCACTCTTCCAGCTAGGGTTACCACCTTAGCCTTTAAGACCCGAACACATATACAGGCCTATGTATTAAAAGTTCTTATCGTTAAAAATGGTGCAAATTTTGCCCCAACCAATCAGATTTTAGCATAAGAATTTTATGGCATAGGCCTCATAATATGTACACAACAAAAGGTTGTTAGTATTTTCTTTAGAAGCATGGTGCAGGCTGATACAGTTTGTATTTAATGCAATGGTACTTAGCACTGCAACATGTATATTTAATACGTGTTTGGGTCTTAAAGGCAAAGGTGGCCTTTGCCTTTACACTACTTCCAAAACTACTTCCAGGCTCCAACATTCCCCTTTAAAATGCATTGCACAGAGCTGTGCTACGTCCATGTTCACGTCGATATGCTGCACCTGCAGGTCTGAGCTGTTTTGTTTTTATAAGTGTACCTTGTAAAGTGGTCAGTTCAATTCTACTGGGGTTGTCACCTTTCCCTTTAAGACTCAAACACTTACAGCTACTCCCACTAGCACGTTTTGGATTGTGGTTTTCGATCCGATTGGGAGTGCAGGCATGTAATAGCCTATGGGACCGGCCCCACTACATGCTATGCGTTTCCGTGTGCTATTGGAGTGCATGTGATCACCATTTTTTTGTCTGTATTGCAAACGCTCTGCTAGTGTCCAATTGTGGAAGCGCACCGCCCATGCACGGAAGCAAGCACATCGCGCATTATTGCGACCTTGCGTCCTCCCTTGCACTTAGGTGGGGCCACAGCCTCAGGAAATTGCTAAGTTCCATTGCATTAAATACATGCTGTATGGCTAAACTGAAATCAATGCAGCTTGCATTACACTTCTAAGGGCTAGGCCACACAAGTGCGTTTTTCAGGCGATTGCAATCGCATGCGTTTTCATAATGACAATGGACAAATCGCCAACGCATGTAAAATCGTGTGCGATTCAGGTGCGGTGCAGTGTGGCCGTGCCCTAAATGTACATTTCAGCAATACACAAATTAATATAAATGGTAGAGTGCAGATATAAACACATACAAAGACACAGTCTTGCAGGAATGCTCACAAATATAAAGGGTTAACAATTTGCTTCCTAAATAGGTTATCACCTTCCCTTACTCCGTTTGAGCAGGAAAATCTGCTAATAATATTCACTGCTATCTCTGATGATTGGCTGGGAGGCACTGGCAGGTGGGGACTCTGAGTTCAACTCTTACATGCAGCTTAGCATAAGGGGAGTGGCAAACAAACACAAGGTAGCTAGTTAGCATGTGCAGAAGGAGTTTTGGGTCATGGACAACCAGGAAGAGGCAACACTAGAAGCCAGCCGTGACATCATAGATTGCCAGTACTCAGAAATGTTCTATAAATGATTTCTACAATAAGAAGCTAAATTCAGAGGTGAGAGACAAAAGGTTTTACAAAGTGGCAGTTATAGAGTCTGTGGAGCTGCCTTTGTATTTTGGGTTTAGTTCTCCTTTAAGAGCTTTGAACTTATCATATACATATGCCAAAGTTATTCTCAAGCCAGGTGTATCCTTTTTACTTAATACTGTCTCACCTTTCCACCTCAGTGAAGATGTTATCCTTCTTCAATAGTAACATAGTAATTGAGGTTGAATAAAGACATACGTCCATCAAGTCCAATCTTTTTACCCTCCTTTTTAACCCTACCTAACAGTTGATCCAGAGGAAGGCAAAAAAGAAATAACCCAGCTAAAAAAAACAGCAATCGAAAAGTATCCCTGGATCAACCAGATATAGTATATGTATTAATACCAGTAACTCTCAATATTTTGAAAATGGAAGAGTGTCACCATTCTCACTGTAAAGAAACCTTTCCAAACATGAAGATTAAACTTCTTTTCTTCCAATCTTAAAGGATCCACGTGTCCACTGATATGACCTATTTGTGAACAATGCACCAGAGAGTTTATTGTATGGTCTTGTAATATATTTGTATAAAGTGATCATATACCCACACAAGTCTCTTTTCCAATGTAAACAGCCCTAACTTGTCTAATCTGCCTGCATAGTCAAGCCCCTCCATTCCCCTTTTTAATTTGGTTGTCCTTCTCTGAACTGCTTCTATTTCCAAGATGTCCCTTTTGTATATGAGATTCCAAAACTGCACCGCATATTCCAAATGAGGCCTTACCAGTGCCTTGTAAAGAGGGAGAATAATATCTTTGTCTCTTGAATCTATTCCCCTCTTTATACAAGACAATATCTTGCTAGCTCTAGATTCACTCCAAAGTGAATTCAAAATTTATTTGATGACCCCTTTCTTCAGGTGATGTAAGTGCAACAGTCTACAGGCAATAAATAGACTCATCCCAACCATGGTACACAGTGCTAGGAGAGATTAAAGTGCAATATATAACAAAGTGACAATGCATATATAAAGTGCTTTCAATATCAAAACATCATGTGATTACATTAATAATAAAAGCTTTTTGTAAAAAAAATGATTTTATATCCAAGAGAGTGAATAAAATGACTTAAAATAGTGTTATACAAACAGGGAGATTCAATAAAAGTTCTTATAATTTAAAATGGTGCTAATTTTGCCCCAACCAATCAGATCTTATTTAACATTTGAAAGCTAACATCTGATTGGTTGGGGCAAAATTAGCACCATTTTTAACAACAAAAACTTTTATTGAATAACCCTGTAAGTGTCAATAATATAGATTAATAAAAATACAAAATCGATTGTCCCTGTGTCTTTTTGTTAATATATAGTCCATACAAAACAGAAGATTTAAAAACAAATGTTCATCGTGCCATCAGAAAAAAGTAAATCTCTAGATCTTTCTGATTTACAGTATCAAATTCGTCCAGAAGATGGCACCATCCTACATCAGTTACTAAAATCAAAGAAAGTAATATTGTTCACTTTGATGCGGATTATTAACGAAAGAAGAAACTGTTGCTTCTAACAAGGCAAAAAGGTTACACTATAAGAGTAAGTTACTCAACTGATTACTATGCAGCAAAAATAAATATTTCCACTTACAATAGTATTACAAAAAACATGCCCAATTAGAATCTTCATTCAGACCAAGGGGAGCCACTGTCCTCAGTTTGTCGATCCAAAAGATTTCTCTCTGTAAACCACCATTCATCTTAATTGGGATATCCTGCGTTTCTTTTCAAAGAAAATTAATCACACCCAGTTTGTGTTTACATTTTCCTACATACGCCCAGCCACAGGGGCATTTAATTAGGTAGATGACACCAGGGGCCATATTTATAAACCCGCGGTATCACTTTTTAGTGATACCGCGGGTAATTAATTTACAATCGTGGTTGTAAATGTACGATCGCGATTGTACATTTACGACCGAACGTTCGTTAATTAACGAACGTTCGATCATAGAATACCGTGCGGTAGTAAACTACCACAATGTTATTCTATGGGGATCGTAAATCTACGATTTCGTTATCGTAGATTTACGGTCATTAAACTGATCGTTAATCTCAAATCGGTTTAATGGTCGTAAATTTACAATACTAATCGTTAAAGTTGCGGTATCGCTAAAAAGCTATACCGCGGCTTTATAAATATGGCCTCAGATGTTCTGCAAGTAGCAAAATGTCTCAGGTTAATCTCATAACCTTTAAGGGGATGATTGAAGGAACTACCTCTTATGATAGCATTACAGGCGGAGCAGTTCCTACATGGGAACATGCCATACTGTGGTTTACTTCAGAAGAGTTGTGTATTACCTTTAGGTACTGCAATATCTGCTTTAATGAGTCCATTTCCTAAGTTTTGTAGGGGAAAAGTGAAGAGCTAGTGAAAAATGTACCATATTGCTTATCAGCCTGTATGAGATGCCAATTGTTTTTCACTATTTGTTGGATTCTATTTGAAAGGGAATTATATGTAGAAAGGAAGGGTAACCTGTTTCTTTCTTAGTTACGTTGTGGTCTAACAGGTCATTACGTTTGTGAAGTAATGCCTTATCCATCTTTAATAAGTTCTTTCCTCTTACCACGCATTTTTCAACCATTTCCTGCATCCTTGCCCTACAGAGAAAATCATCACATACAATTCTTCTAACCCTAAGAAATTGACAGTAAGGTAACCCCGTTTTTTGGATTTCTTGGGTGAAAGACATTAATACATTTTTCTTGTCCATATTTTCCCATACAGATCTTTAGTTGCTGTACGATAACCCATACATCAAAAAAACTAAATTTGTTTAAAGTCATGTTACAGTAAATTTAAGGGTAGGATGTACAGAATTAAAGGATTCTAAAAGTGACACCTCTAAATAAAGAATACGTCATCTACATATCTGATATAATGTTGAACATGCATATTAAACAGGTCATTCATTATTCATAAGATATTTCTTCTTAAAATTAGCGACAAAGATTTGCATAGGATGGCGTGAAATTAGCGACCATACTAGTCCCTTGTATTTGAATAAACCGGTTCTTATCTAAACGGAAGTTCTTCTTTAAGCAAATAGTTATCAAGTCCATAATGAAATAAACAAGTTTATGGTTATACCCATAGCCTAATAGCACTTCTTCCATAACCATTAAGCTCTCCTCATGCGGTATAAATGTGTAAAGGGACTTGATGTCCATAGAAAATAAGTTCCTGGCCATCCCCGGCAGCATAATAAAACACATGGGTTTTTCCTGTCATTGGACAGAAGCTTACTCTTACTTTAAAAGGGACATGCCTCCTCTCCTCCCCTAGTCTTTTTTCTTCTGTCTTGGAAGCAGGAGTATTCCCTATTCCGGCTGTGGTCAGGCCAGCCGATGCCTAAGCCAGTGTGAGTGCCGGGGTGCCTCTCAGGCTAGGTAGGCAGCCTCCTCTACCCCTTGTGCTTCACATGCATGGCCAGTCAGCCGCTTCCAGATTCGGCACACTTTCAGTGACGTCATCAGCCGGCGACTCGCGGGAGATTCAAATTAGCTGGTAGTTTTGCGTTTTTCCTTTTGCAGACTGCTTGTGAGCTTCCAGGAGAATGGAGCAGGCTGCATCTAGAAAAAGCGAGTCCAGGGGGAGGTGGTGAGTGTTTGCCTCATTGGATGCCTAGCAACACTGATTTTTTTATGGAATGCATCTTTATTGCTTGCCTGTCATCTTTTGCAGCCCATCTGATCGTTCTGGGGAACACTCAAAGCATCAAAAGAAAAAGAATGTCAGCTCAAGCTCTGATGAGAAGGAAGTAAGTTGCAAAGCATGCAGTAAGAGGGCTGTGAAGGGCAGAAAGCTCTGCAGGAGATGTATGGAGGAGGTGGATGATAGATATGCTGCTCGCTCTAAACAGCAATCTAAAAGACATATGGCGGTCCTGGAAGGGCAAGCCCAACCGGATATATAAGGGAAGTCAAGGGAATCTCCACTGAGGAAAAAGCTTTTTTTTTTGGTTTATTTTAAAAGTACCATCCCCCAACCCTCCCCCTACCTTTTCCCCCCCAGAATTCCCCTTTGTTTGCTTGCAGCAACATGGGAAAGTAGTGCTGGTTACTGGGGGTGTGTCTTCCCCTGTGCTGGGGGTGCTGTCACTCAATGTGCATCATCATGGAAGCAGACACACCCACTTAGCTGCAGTAAAGAAATCCTTTCCTCCCTCGCTCTCTAAGTTCATTTTTACAGCTGATCATGCAGAGAGAGACAAGGGAGGAAAAGTTAAATCCCACAATACTGTAACAAAGGCAGGGGAACTTGTGTTGTTTTTAATAAAGATTTCTTTGTGTCTAACTCTGAGAGGGGTGGTTGAAAAAGTGATCTAAGATTAAACTCATTGGATTTCTTCTAAACTACTGCTCAAAGCCACAGGATACTGCAGGTACATTTCCACCATACACATATCTATCGTTACAACCCAGGGGACTTATCAGTGGAGATACCCTTTAACTCAGAGTGGCAGAGGGTCTTGAGAAAAGTCCCGGGGGAGACTAAGCCCCAGCAGTCGACGCACTGGTAGCTCGGCTTTCAAAAAGAACAGCACACCCTCTGGATGATGCTTCATCATTAAAGCACCCTATGGAGAAGAAGCTGGAGATGGAGTTAAAGATTTTTTTACCTGCCGGGGCTACCTGCAAGGTGGCGGTGGCCATGATTTTAGTAATGAAATCTATGTTAACCCTGGTTGATAGATTAGAGGATGCCATTATCAATGGGATTGAGAGAAAGGTCCTGTTGGAAGCCATACCAGACTTCAGACTCGCATCATCATTCGGATTGGAAGAGGTTGGGAATCTTATAAAACTGGGGGCCAGAGGCATTGGATTATCTGCTAGAAGAGCCTTGTGGCTCAAGCCTGGTATGCAGACACTCAGTGAAAAAACTCACTGTGCCAGCTTTCCTATGAAGGCAAAAAACTGTTTGGGAAGGCTCTAGATGAAATAATCTCAAAATCCTTGGGCGGTAAGAGCACATTACTTCACCAAGGGAATAGGAGACAGGGTGAATTTCCTAGAACCCAGAAGAATAGATTTCCCGGTAGAAGAAAGGAGGATAGCAGGAACTAGACTGGGAAAGGAATTTTCTAGATCACCCGGCTGGAAAGGAGGACAGTTCAACTTTTTTTAAAGGGGAGCAGTCCAATCCGAGGGAGGGCAAGGACCCCAAGTCCTTAAGAAACGAGGCCTGCCCAAGCCCCTCAAGTGGGGGCCAGATTGTTAACTTTCTGAGAGGTTTGGGCAGAGAAGACAACGGATTCCTGGGATAGAGTTCCTGAGAGCCACCAGAAATAACTTTTTTGTTCAGACCCCCAAGCCAGCATGCAAAGAAAAGTAAGAAGTTCTACAGACCTATATTCAGAATCTTCTGGACAAGAAGGCTATTGTTCAGGTGCCTATAGGAGAAGAAAAGACAGGGTTTTATTCAACACTCTTTATTCTTAATTCCGAGGTCTTCTGGGGATCTAAGTCCAACCCTGGACATCAGAAGGTTGAACAAACTCATAAAGAGTGGGAGCTTCAAGATGGACTTCAAGACTCTGCAGACCATTCGGGGGGCCATATTGGAGGGAGACTGGATGTTTTCAGTGGATCTGAAAGACACGTACCTCCATGTGTCGGTGGCTCAGGAGCACCAATAATTCCTAAGGTTCGCCTTGCGAGACGGACATTTCCAATTCACATGCCTTCCCTTTCGTCTCTCAACGTCCCCCCGAACATTCACAATGTTAGTGGCAGTAATACCCTATTTAAGGATGTCAGGAGTGGAAATTTTCCACTACCTGGACAACCTTTTAATTATAGCCCGTCAAGAGGACCAGCTCATCAAAAAAAAGAGATCTGGTATTGGAAACGCTTGGTCACTTTGGGTGGCTAGTCAATCCGGAAAAAAGTAAACTACAGCCAGCTCAAAGGCTGATCTTCCTGGGAGCATGTATAGACACAAGACTAGGACTCGTATCGTCGTCGGCCACAAGGATAGAAAATATATCTTGTCTAGTCCTAGAAGTTTGGAGCTCAAGAGGATGTTGGCAAGACAATTGATGTGAGTGTTGGGAACCCTAACAGCCACTGTAGGTCTCATAAAATGGGCAAAATGGAGAATCAGGCCTTTACAAAATTACTTCCTAACCAGGTGGGACAAGGTACAGCAAGACCTATTATTTGGTCGCAAATAATACACAAACAGTACTTTCAAAAAAAAGTTTGTCCTGGTGGGCGAAGCAAGCAAACCTCCACGTGAGAACTCCCCTGGCAGAACCCAAGTGGATTCATATATTCATGGATGCATCAGGGAAGGGTTGGGGAGCCCACTTAGGCCAGGAGTGTGTACAAGCACACTGGAAAACAGACCTGTCCCATCTACCCTCATCTGTGATAGAGCTAATGGCGATTCACCAGGCCCTCAAGGCTTTCTTTCCTCTGATTCGGGTAATGCCAGTTTGTATAAGAACCGACAATGTGGCAGCAGTCTTGTATATAAAGAATCAGGGAGGCACGAGAAGTCGTAATCTGATGAAGGAGGCGGTGCCAATAATAAAATTAGCACAAGCCAATTTGTCAGACCTTACAGCCTTATACATACCAGGAGTCCAGAATCAGGTGGCAGATGTGTTATCGAGGAGCCAGCTGGACAACACAGAATGGAGTTTAAACAACAAAATTTTCCAGGAATTAACATTCAGGTGGTGGAAGCCAGATTGGCATCTAATGGCAACAACTCAGAATGCCAAAGTAACAAGACTTTTCTCGAGATATCCTCAGAGAGGGACAAGAGCTGTAGATGCACTCAGACAAAATTGGGATCATCTAAAGGCATACATTTTTCCACCAATACCACTGATCTTCAGGGTCTTGAAGAAGATCCGATCCTCCAAGATACAAGTAAGCCATCATTCTGAATTGGCCACGCAGGCCGTTGTATCCGCTGTTGAAGAGGTTAGCTATGCTGGACCCTATTTATCTCCCTCCCATGAGGGACCTGCTCCACCAGGGTCTGTTTATCCACCCAAACCTGGAGATTCTCAGTTTGACAGTGTGGAGATTGATCGGGGAAGGTTGAGCTGTCAGGGCTGCTCTAGTCAGGTGGTACAAACTCTGTTGCAGGCTAGGGGTTCGTCCACCTCGTCAAGATATGCCAACATCTGGGAATCCTTCAAGGTATGGTCCCAATTAAGTGAAGTCCCTTTCTTGCAACCATCAATTCCTCAAATCATAGAATTTCTGCAGGTAGGCTTCAATAGAGGCTTGAGTCTCAGTATATTGAAGGTGCAAACATCAGAGCCTTGTCAGTGGCACTAGATAGAAAGCTTCTTCCGTATTAGACCACCCAGAAAAATGGGACTTGCCTACTGTACTAAGATCACAAATCAAACCACTGTTAGATCCCAGATAGAAACTGATTCTCTTGGCTCAAACACTGAAAACCTTGTTACTAGTGGCTTCTAGTGGCTTTAAAATCAGGTAGAAGGGCAAGTGAAATAACAGCCCTTTCAATTAAGGAGCCCAACATAAGGATTCTTCCAGAAGCATAAATGCAATTTAGCTCACCACATCTCCTATAGGTTGCCCCGATGTCTGTTCACATTTGAGAAAGGACCTAGACTGTCCGAAACATGTTGTGGTGTGCACAATAAATGCATGTTTGCTTATAGCAATACCTGTGGGGTTGTCTGAGTTTTTGGTTGCTTTTTACTACACACTTTTATTTTGGATTCTTCCAGAAGCAATCATCATGCATCATTCTGAAGATATTTTGCCTAAGTTCATCAAGTTTTCATATTAACAAAAAAATTCCCCCAGCCTCCTCTGCAGAGCACCTTAAGACTAATCCTGACTTAAAACATTTGGATGTACGAGAATGCATTCTTACCTACTTAGAGAACCCAAGGCTTCAGAAGGTCAGACAACCTTTGTGTGTTACCCATGGGTCCAAAAAAAGGAGCGGCAGCAACGGTTTCTACAATGAGAAGGTTAAAGGGCATGTCCACCCCCAAAACTATAATCCCCCCCACTACTGACCCCATCATGTAGTGTAGTTCAATCCTTACCTCACATCCCAGCTCCATAAGGTTCTCCTGTAGTCCCCACCCAAAGTCCCAAAAACTGCCCACCAGGAGGATAGCAGAGTCCATATAGTACTCTGCGTCCTACCTGGCCTCCGGGAGAATTTTGGCATGCGCACTGCAGCCCTTCTCCCCCTCCCTCCCCCTCCCTCTCAGGATTCCCTCCCCCTAATGTGAAACCCTTAATGTATAGGATTCCCCCTGCCAGCCCAGCCCCAACCGCTATATTTATACGTTTAGAAAGCTCCCCAAACTTTACTTACCTCTCCTCTTTCCTCCGCCGAAATGAGCTCCCGGCAGCCGCGTCCGTGATTGGCTGCCGCTCAGCCAATCACAGACGCGACTGCCAGTCCCGCCTCTCTGCTTGCATTTTCTCGCAAGCAGAGGGCCGGGAGCACGGTGGAGGAAAGAGGGGAGGTAAGTAGAGTTTGGGGAGCTTACTAAACATATAAATATAGCGGTTGGGGCTGTCCTGGCAGGGGTAATCTTATATTAAAAAATAATTTTTAGGGTGGACATACCCTTTAAAATGGGTTTGGGAATCTTTCCATGGAAGATCAGGTACTTGGGTCATGACTACATTATTAAAGGTCTCTAATAATGGATTGGATACTTCCGGGGTAAATGTAGATTTTTTCTTAAATTTACTGGGTAAACCATCTTTTTGATTAAAGGGGCAATTCAGTGGAAATATTTGTTAAATTGTTAGTTTGTGTAATACCTTTACCTTCTTAGTGATTCTACATATACTCTCCCATTTTGAAAAATCAGTTGATTTCATACCCTTTGTGTCAGAGTCTCACGCTTACCTGTCATGTGCTCCCGCGGTGGGTCTCTCCGTCCTCAGGAACCTCTGGATTGGCTGCAGTGTCCTCAGTGCGTAACGTCATCACCCGACGTCTTCGCATACTCGCACCCCTCTCCTGCTCGCACCGCCCGGTCTTCTGGTGCTGTGCAGATGCGCACGGGCACCCCTACTTATCTCCTCCGCTCCTGTAGTTCTCCATTGCCCATTGGTTCCTCTGTTATACTTACCGGTAAGCCTGTTTCAGTTATTTCTCCCTTGCCCGTTATAGTTTTGGTTAGCCAAGCTAGTGGTCCCTGATATTTATAGTAGCCAAGTCTAGTTCCTTGTAGCCTAGACTTGTTCATTGCTCTTCTCGTTGTTCATTATTATTCTTGTCATTTTTCCTTCCAGTTCCTGTTATTTCCATTGGTGTTACGGTTTTCCAGAGTATACCCAGCTTAAGCGTCTATACCTTGACCTCTTGATCTCCTTTTTCTAAAAAGCTTATGTATTTGCACTGAACTTCCCCTTTAAGTCAGGCAGGAGATGACCTAATGGTTTTTACACGTGTTCCCTGTAGGTATACATTTAGAAATGTAATAGTTTAATACCCTTTAAAAGCTGCTGCTCAATATCTTTACCTAGGAACAAACTCCTATGAGCAGGATTGATTCCTTTAACAACATAAATTTGCTTTCCTAAAGGTTTTTGTTAACCCAGTGCATTTTCGTTTTTTGCAACCTATATTAAATGACACTATATAATGATCACTATTCTCTAAGCTTCCCATTAATATCACCAAATCCATCACCAGATCCAACAAAGCATCCTGTCCAGTAGGAACTTCTACCCTCTGTGAAAGAAAATGCTCATAAAGAAGATTTAAAGGGTATGTCCACCCTCAAACTAAATTTGGATATGTTGCAGTAAATTGCTATAAACTTCGACCTCTCAAGGCTTATAGCACTCACAGCTGTCCCCAAATGTACTTACCAGCCTTTGTTTCCCCGCTGCATTCTGCTTTACTTCCGTGCACGAAAGTCAAGCACGAGGGGCTTGACTGTCATCCGCTCCTGTGATTGGTTAAGGCATCACGCCTTAGGTTTTTCACTGTGAGAACAGTAAAGCTATGAACCATCTTCCAGTGGACGTTGTTATGGCAGGTTCATTGATCAGTTTAAAAAAAAAAAGCTGGATGAGTTTCTGCAAACAAGGAATGTTGCAAGTTACTGGTATTGATACAAAGTAGAGTTGATCCAGGGATATTTCTTTTTTTTTTGTCTTCTTCTGGATCAACAGGCAGGAAATGTGTTACCAAATGTTACAGGGTATCTGCAGAACTTTAACAACTCGTCATACATTTTTATACACATGGGAGACACTGAAATTAAGAATACAAAACATTACATCAAATTGTTTTATTTACATAACACATTAAACAACAAATATTCAGTGCATAAACAACTGAAATTGGCTTTGATATCCCAAGTCCCATAATGAATTAAGTGGGATTCCCTATTATGTAGGACGGTGGTCCCTAGAGTTCTAACTATAACTTGCGCACATGCAGTGCACCCATAGTGAATATATTCATTCTAATAAAATAACAGTTGCATTAAATAGGATTTTTACATATGTACATGCAAGCTGAACTAAATATCCTTAAAGTACAACAAAGGGATAAATATAAAACTTTAACAGAAGATAAAATCTAGCACATAGATCACTCCCTAAAACCTCGTACACACGTCAGATAGGACCCCCAAGCACGTGCATACGCATGCTGAACACCCGTTTCAGCCGATAATCGCGTGTGAATGCGTTCCCACCTGCCATGGTGGATCAACGACCAATGCTCAAGGGAACGCAACACACGGGCGCGTCTATCTTGCACTCGGGAGACATGCATCGGGAGTTCTATCGGACGTGTACGGACCTTTACTCTTGTTAAGAAAAGTTCTTTTTAAAAAGATAACAATCCTGGAAATTTCCATGGAAGGTGGGGAGACGATATCACCCACTCCATCAGCACTCACCCCCACTGTCACTAAATCAGCAATGGGACAAGGAAGGTAAGTGAGGGCTGTGGAATATCCAATGAGGAGTGACATTAGCTCAACAGTGCTGGTGAAAATTTCCAAAATTAATCTTTTAATTATCAGGTATTTTCTTCTTTAAAAGTTTTATATTAAGGCTTAAGTTCTCCTTTAAAGGGAATATATATATATTTTTATTTTTTTAAAGTGCACCTGAGTTGAGGTTTGTCTTGCAATAGGCATAAAATCATCTGTTAAAAAGGTTCTCGTAACATTTATATATAAAATATTTGATTTTTAGAAGTATAGGAAACCTGATACAAAGTCATACGTGTGAGGGGGGACATTAATCATGAAATGTTATAACTGAACACACATATTCTATCAATATTACAAAGGAACTAACTACACCATATCTACCATTGTTTTAAAGATCAGCCAAAGATTGTTCCATTAACCATCATAACCAGACAAAGAAAATCACACTTGGACATTTTTGCCATTCCAACTACAAAAGCAGACACTTTGGTTGCTTGGGAAGATTCTTAGTGACATATATAGAAAGGTGCAATATTGATCATTCCCAATATCTTTCCCCATCCATATTTAAAGGAGAACTATAGTGCAGTTAAAAAAAAAGTTAAAACTGAAAATCAAGGAATACTGTTTCTGTGAAGAGTACCAGCACAAATAAAGCTGCTTTCCATTATCTTCAGGACTCTCTCTAATACAGGATAGTCCATGACTAACCTGGCAGATGGAAACTGTATGTGCCGTAGCAAGCTATTGAGAGGCAGGCATAATTTATTTTACCTCCCTGCCCCAGGTACTTTTCATTTTTAAAAAGTTCATTATCAGAGTTTTAATAGTTATCCTTTAATAAACAGTGGCCATAAAGTTCCAAACCGTTTGGGTGTACTATTGAAGAGATCAAACAGTCGCAAAAAACTTTATGGTATCTGTGTTGGTTTTGCAACCCTTTTAAATGCTTATTACCCCCCCCAAAACCTTACTTTCACAAGGTTCCTAAATTTCAAAGATCCCCCAGAGCTTACTTACCTGACCCGGACCCTCGCCACTTCTACTCTACGTGGCTGGTGCTGACGGCCGCTCCACTTCTTGGTTGCGACATCAGTTAGGGCGCAAAGTGATGTCAGTCCCAATTGCCTGACAGCAGCGACCAGCAACTGCTGCGCAGAAGTCCCCCCAACTCCTGTTTTTGCTCCCAACAAGCTCGAAAAAGGAGCAGGGGGGCGTGGAATAGATGGCAAGGGACCAGGTCAGGTAAGTAAGTTCTATGGGATCTTTGAACTTTAGGAACCTTGCGAAAGTGAGGTTTTGGGGGGTAATAAGCATTTTAAAAATTACTTGTTTTTAGGCTGGACTTGCCCTTTAAAGTACAGACACTGCATTTTGCAACCACAGTAAAGTAGTATTGCCTTTGTAGATATGAATATTTAGTGAAATAACATAATAGTGAATAACAATGTGCACATTCCATTATTTCTAGCCATATGGACAGATTAAAATGACAATTATATACTATGTTGGTTTTTTTTTTTAGTAAATTATATTGAACCAATCAAAGAGTTAGAACAAGCCTACCCCTACTTGTCTCTCCTTACATTATACCTTACTATACTTTTACTGCTTAGTCCCACTGCAGCTGTCAATGCCATGCAGGATGATCTCCCCACCCTCCTCTGCTTACTGGCCATTTATTGAGGTTAACACCTGTCTCAAGTAGTCACTCACTTTAAAGGGAACTGCATTGTAATGAGCAGGAAGAAGGAGTGGACCTTAGCATTAACAAAAGGAAAGGTGGCCATAAACATAACTAAATTATTGGCCGGTAATATTGCTCCAACTTTTTAGCAATGTCCAATATTGATAGAAGACTGATTCGATTGCTCCATTTTCCTCGTACTTGACAAAGGGAGCAATTACTGGCAAACAAATCTGCATATGGCCACCTTTAGAGTGGGTGCAAGAAGCAAGCAGGGCGGGATTCACCTATCTTAAGGTGGTCATAGACTAGAAAGATTTTACTTACCCGAACGAGCAATCCCACAACATTGGAGGGATCCTTTCAGAACCGCCTTTCCCCTTCTTCTTTGCGACCGGCATGCCATCGGAAATCCCATTCACTTTGCGATTGCATGTTGGTTGCAAATAAAAATACGAATACTAAAACTAAACATGTGTTTGTAGACAGGCACCACTGCATTTCAGTTTTGATCAATGTAAATTTAGCCCAAATAAAATAACACAAATATATGTTTACCATAGTAAGTAATTCAAGGGGAATAAAAAAACCTAATTAGCTGACTTTTACATATAGTTGCAGTCCATTACTTATTTTAGAGCCAATATTAAATGCAAAACTCAGACTATTATCGGTTAAAAAAACATCACTTATTCAAGCTAATCTCAGATACTAATTAGGGTCCTGATCGAGTTCCCACTGGTAGTGTTAAAAACACAGCTGCTGACAGACTTAAAGACACGTGAAATGAAAAAATAGTAGAGACTAAAAAGTTCCATTTTGTTGAAAATTGCCTCCAGCGTGCAGGGTTTTCCAATGAAACAATACTACAAATAGAAAATAAAACACAATTCAAACATTTCTCTCACTGTGCAAAAATCATTAGTCATGGTACATTGTGGCTGTAGATGTCACCAGACTAGCAAAGGAATCTGAATACAGAAAACAATGTAAAACATTCAAACAGGTAGATAATATAAGTGAAATTTGACAATAGCAGCTTTGTGTCAAGGCATAAAAACAGTTTTTGGCACTGTGCACATGAAGGCTAATAATATAATATACCTCCCTAACTTACACCTGTTATCCTGGTATGCATGACATGAGTTCAAGAACAATAAAATAAAAGGCTACTTTACTTTTTACTTTAAATTTTACCTCCTGAAAAATCAGGAAGTGCAAATAGGTGTTGCTTATGGGCTAGTTAATAAAAAGAATTGACAGCAAAATAGATAATTTTTGTGTCTGATGCATGACTGTATGCAGACTAAGGCTACATTCTGCTGAAGCAGACGGGACATTAGGGAATTAAGTTTTCACATGGCTGTACTGTCGCTGCAGACAAATACTAGTAAACATTGCTTCTGGTCTTCTTATTCTTGATTTCATTTATAATACAGCCTCATTTCAGACAGTTATAGAATTTCTTTTATCCAGCATTCATTTTGATCCAAAAACACAGTGAATGTTTTCCCCCCACTAGACATTCTCAAGGTTTTTCCCCCCCAAATATTTTTAATGATTATTCCTCAAGATAATTTATGCAAGGTCAGATTGTTGTTACAAGACTGCTGGTGTATGTGGGAATAGTGGTGGTCCTCTGCTTTCTTCTTATGATTGCACTCTAGTCCCGAACATAGTTTTTTTGTTTTATATAAATTTTAGAGTAGGTTGCAACTGCTGAATGGGCTTTTATTTTTCTTGGTCCTCTGTTTATTTGGTCTGAGGTTTATAACATCGCCGCTACCATTAAGACCATTTGACTTCTGTCCAGAATGACTGCCACCAGCTGTGTTAAAAACACCTGGATGGGAAAAGAATGATATTTAGTTTGGTAATTACATTGGCCTTAAAAGGAATCTCCACCCCCAAATTTTATATGATGTAGGGGACCCCAAACCTAAATGCTAGGGTTATAACTTAATCTGCCCAGAAATACTCACCCACCTTCGTTCCCTCGGCCAATGGCTCTTCTGCTACTTCTGGGAAGAGCAGAAGGGGCCAGACCGGCTGCCCCATCTGTGATTGGTCTATTTCTTGGCAGAATTTAAAGTTATAATCCTAACGTTTAGGGTTGGGGGGGCAACATTGTATGAAAATTAATTAAAAAAAACAACTACTGCAGCGCCGAGGGATCCAGAGGGAGGAGAGAAAAGGCAGTCACCGCAAAACACACAGGGTTTCCTACTTGTCTGTTTTCTGGCACTGCAGGAGAACCATAAGGAGCAGAGTAAAAAGGTAAGGATTTTTAAACACTACACAGTGGGGCAAATTTTAGTGTGGGGTGGACGTGCGGATGATATAGAATTACTTAAGTCAAATCTACAGGAGTTTAAGCAAATAAATATTAAAACATTCTAAAAAAGGCATTGCTCAACATATTTTCAAACTATAGTATTACTAGGAAGTGACATTTACAGAGTTTAGCATGCAAAAGGCAGAGAGAGATAGTCTTATAAACATCCAGCATGCATTTTCTAGACCAACAGCAGGGATATGACAGGGTTTTTTTTTGCAATCAACAACTAAAAACCTGATTTAAAGGGACAAGGACCCTTTTTCTTGTAAAATGTGCAGACATTACTTCAAATAGTTAAAAGTATATCCTACTTTAAAGGGTAACTGTGGTATCATACCTTTCAAACTGGGATGAGGTCTTTAGCTTCTCTGAATCTTAAGTTACAGGCTTGTAAAGTTACAGACAGGACAGACAAGGAAGTGACAGGCACATGATTAGCGGCATAAGAAGCCCCACCCGCAAAAAAAATGATCTTTTCTGAAGCTAGTTACAGGCCTGCAACCATTCTATGTACCGTACCGTAGGGAAAAAAAATCTTCTCAGACTTGTGGCTAACTTTAAAAATGATTTAGAGGTTTGGAGGCAGGGCTTATGCAGCTGCTGATTCTCTATCCCAGCAGTGGGCATACTCCAACCTTAAACTTGGAGGCAGACCCCAAGAGCTGGTGATGTCACAACTCATAGTACTAGCAGAAAAAAACACATCATACTGCTATAACTTTGGATAGAATGAATCTAGAAGCATGATCATGGAGTCATTTTAAAGGCCATCTATAGTGAAATTTATACATTGCGCCAATCCAGACATTAAAAAAGGTTAGTGTATGCTCTGATTTACTGCAGAGCTCCTCACTCCCACTCCCCTCTCTGGTCTTTCCCTCGTTCATTTAGTCTGGCTGTGAATCAAGATTGTGAAATAAGCCGCTCATGCGCATTAATCCTCCCACACATCACTAACTATTGTAAACAAAAAAAACCTCTGTATGTAAGCCTGTAGAGACGAAGTTTCTCTGCTGTTCTGGATATACTTGCTACATAAAGAGTGGTGATTTAGGAGAGATCCGAGTTCTGCCTTATCACTGCATCCCCTTTGAAAGGCAATAAATTGGAGAAACCTGCTTCAGTCTCCTTCCCTTTACTTCCGTTTTTAATCCAGTATTTGCCAAGCATTTTAGTAGGCAGGAAGGAGTCACTGGGAGACTTGCTGTAAAACTTGTGTAACCCAACACACTACACTGGCATGCTGTTAGGGGATTTGATTGACAGCTCATGCAGGAGTGGTTGTATTGAAATCTTGACTTCTTTTAACTCATATCTCGGGACAGAGGAGGAAACTGAAGAAAATAACTCTGGGGGGTTGGGGGAATTAAAGAACACATAGAAAGAAAAAAAATTTCCCACAATGAAAGCCCTTTAAAGGTCATTTTTATGCAGACAACATTTCCCCTTTAAGAGCATTCAAGCTCTTGCTAACCAAATATTTTATATTGTCGTATATTAGAGTGCAATGCAAATATAACTGCTATTTTAGGAGGCTATTTTAAAACTGCACACATTTTCCTACACATACTGAATTTATTTAAAACATACCAATTTTGTTGCTACTTGTATGCACAACTTCTGTGTCCTCTGCATTTTGACGTTTTAGCCTCTGAAGATATTTTTCTGACAAGTACTTAAACACTGGAAAAAAAAATACAAAAATTGAAAGAACCCTGGAAACTATTTCCAGGATTGTTAGAGGAATGTCTATCTAGCCGAGGAAGCTCAGTGTGAAGATGTAGCCAAATGGTGGATTTAAACCCATGACACCATGCTAACCACGGAGAAACCACTCTGCCCTAGCTATTAGACAGGAGTGAAGGATAAGAGTAAAAGGGTTGGCTTTGAAGGAAATGTCAATTTTCAATCATAACTACCAAATATATAAAATAAATCGGACACATGTCTGATGGACCAAAAAAAAACAAAACTAGGTAATAATAATTTGTTTAAAATCCCCAGAGGAAAAATGCACCCCCCCATTGTACCTTTCCCAGCAAGGTACAATGTCAAAAGAAAATAAAATCCCTGCATGGCTTGATTAGTGTGTGCAGAACTGCCTTGTTGTTTCCCAAATATTCAGGGTTATTCAATAAAAGTTATTATCGTTAAAAATGGTGCTAATTTTGCCTCAACCAATCAGATGATAGCTTTCAGATGTTAAATATCTGGTTGGTTGGGGCAAAATTAGCACCATTTTTAAAGATCAAAACTTTTATTGAATCTCCCTGATTATTTCTTACCCATAAACTTACCTTCCGTAACATTCAGATCTTCTTTTACCGATGTTCTGTAGAATCGCAGCTTTAGCCTTTTTGCAAGTCCCTCTGCTTCTTCACTATAGGGGATAAAAAAAAAAAAAACTTGTTATGGCATATTATATTTAGAAGGTTAGGTTCTGTTGTTTTAACAGGAATCTTGTAGAAAGAAAATAAATTAATAATAAGCAAAATAGTTGAATGTCTGCACTATTGAATGTCAGCAGGCAGACATTAAATATTCTTCCTATTGGCTTCTGTTACAGAAACTTAATGAAGCACATCTCAACTCTTAAAGTGGCCACACACTGTGTATGTTTACCTACATAATGAAAACTCCTACTCTGCACAAGGAATTTATAAAATACAGTTTTCATAGTATAGTATTTGAGGTTGAATAAAGACTTCCATTCATCTAGTCCAACCTACTCAGCAATACCCACATTTCCACATTTCATGCCTAATAGTTGAACCAGAGGATGGCATCAGAAATATCCCTGGAACAACTTACACTCATGTACTCATATTTTCTATCCATGAACAAATGTGCTGCCCAAGCAAACAGACCTTGGCTTATACACAAGTCACCTATGGGAGGTCTGTATCAAACGCCTTAGCAAAATCCTTATACCTCTACTGCTATTTTGCTATGCCGAATTCGTACTCACTTTATACAAGCCAAGCAAGTTTGTTTGACAAAATCTGTTCATAACTCAATAATTCCAATACTACTTATAAGGTCAGTCCTTGAAACATACTCTAGAATATGTTCCTGTATCAAACTTTCCTGTATTACCCCACCACTGAAGTTAAACTCACAGGTCTCCAGGCTGTGGATAAATACATTTTGTTGAATATTGGAATTACATCAGCTTTTTTCCAATACAGACATGATGGAATCTGAGAAAATAAACAATGGCCTGTATAAAACTGAAATTAGTTCCCTAACCTAACAAGGTATTTTATCCTATTCAAGGAGCTTTGATATTAACCTTATTTAAATGTTTCTGAACAATATCCTTAATTAACCAAAGTGTATTGCATCCTTTATACCATAATTGCTACTCTATGCTATCAGTATTAGGATGTTCTATAGTGTACACAGAGAAAAAAAACTTTTTCAAGACGCTTGCTTTATCGTTATCCTTTTTAACCATCTTGTCCTTATTTTTTAATGGTGTCACATTTCCAGTCCTCATCTTCTTACTATTAATATACAGGATCATACATATTTGCACAGAGACAACTTTTATTCTAATTTTGGTTCTGTACATTACCACAAACGGCTCAAATGCAGTTGAAGTCACACTTTCAGCTTTATTTATTTATTTTTTGCAATTAAATGTTTATTAACTTTTCCAATAGTTAAAATTACACATTTAACAGAAAAAAGGGTGGGGGATACATACAGTACACAACCTTTCCAAGTTTAATTCAATTTGTTATCTTTAAGGTGTGGATCTTGTCCACAAGTGAGAGGTACTGTAGTCTATAAAATTATCCTATTTGTGTTGAGCTCCTTCATGTCTGACCTAAGCTAAGATTGGTAGTTTGGTAATTTCCAGCTTCTATCTTAGAATATTCTACAATAGACCATTTATAATCAGTTGTGTTCTTAGATCAGTGTTATCCAAATAAGAGGTTAATAAAAAAAAAAGTGAACAAGCAGAAATAGAGAACAAAAAAAACTAGAACAATTCATAACAGTATATTGGTACATTTTAGCAACCATTGTATACTTCTGTGATCTAGCCTAGTTTACAATTTGTCTTTATAGTCTTATTATCTTTGGGCACAATACCTTTTATATATCCCTTCTAGTCTGTTTCCTGTTTAGTACTCTGATTATCAGATCCCACATAGCCCATACCTGTGTAAATGTATATATTATTCCTCTTATTTGGGATGTCATATTTTACATGTTTCTGACATGGTATATATACTCTGGAGAGTAAGTCTCATTCAGAAGGGGGATAAGTACATTTCCAATTTTTTTATATGCAGCATCTTGCTGCCGTCAGGATATAACAATCTTAAAGGGCAACTAAAGCCACAAAACAACAATGAACCAGAAGGCAGAACACCTTGATATAAAACCAGTAATCTGTGTCTTACCTCTCATTTTGATACAGGCGCTGGGAAATTTACCTAAATAACATATTTAGGCATATGCTTTACTTCTCAGCATTGTAGTATCAGACAGTTTGGTCAACGACCATTATGTTCTGCACATGCTCAGTTCTTAGCTATGGCAAAAACGTTTTACAGTTGGTCACACCCATTAATAATATCTAGCCAATCCTTTTACAGGACAGATAAAGCAAGGAAGCATGTGACTAAGGTCAGGAGGTGTGGTCTGACACTGCACATACACACAGACACTTCATCCAGTTCTTAACAGGCTTTGATTTACTTTAACAGTTTACTAAAGTGGCATTTTATAGTTTATTGGTGTTTTTAGGGGGGTTGTTTTCAGATTCTGGAGTATAAAAAAATTAGGTTTAGTTCTCCTTTAAGTATTCTCGATTGTAAGTAAACCAGTAAAAGGAAGTCCCAGAAAGTAATATTTTGGTGTAGTGGATAGGCGAGTTTGAAAGATCTTTTCCATAATTATAAAAACCTTATTCCAAAACAGTTTGATTAAAGGAAAATTCAAGAAGATTGCATTTGGGCTCCTTCCGCTTGAAGACATCTCCAGCATCTATTTGGAGTAGTTGGGAACATTCTATGTAATTTATCAGGGGTATGATACCAATGCATTGTTATTTTTATATGTTCTCCTTGTATAAAGTGCAGATTGACAATTTAGTGGCTCCCCCCAGATCTGTTCCCAGTTTTCTATGTCTAGTTGTTCCTGCATAGCTGTTTCCCAATTGATCATATAGGGATGTTTTGTGAATTTATCCCTAGAAGTTGAATTTAGTATGGTATATATGAATGAGATAATACCTTTTCTTAACGGGCCCTTTCTTATTAAAGTTTCAAAAGGGGTAATTGCAGGAAAAAATTCCCTGATGGACTTTGCTCCAGGAAGAGCATAGGGTCTAGTTATAAAAGTACCACATATTCTGAGGCATTTTTCGTTTTTCTCTCAAATCCTCAAAGGGCGTATCTGCCTTTTTATTGGATCTATGATATCATAGAAGCGTATTACATTTGCTTTTAACCATGGGTTAGTTTGTAATGTGGTACTTGACTGCAGGATTTTAGTTGTACATGTAAATGTAAGATTTTTGGGAATAAAATGTAGTTTCGGTTAAGTCTGTTCCACAATTGTTTAGACCAGATTGATGTAGACAAAAACCCTCTGTATGGGTAATTGTAAGTTTGTTTAGCAGTATGTCTAATGGATGTATTAGGAAGAAGTCCATCATTTCTACCTCTCTCCGTCTAGCTCCTGGATGTAGAGATGTCCAATATAGGATCTGTCTCAATTGTGCTTCATGAAAGAAATTTGGAATAAGTTTGGAATCGCTAGGCCCCCTTGATGTCAGGGTGAAGTACCCACTATTTGAGATAAGAGATGAACTTCCATTGGTAATGCGGAGAATAAGTAGAGAAGCATCAGGAGGGCTGTCATTTTGAGTGCTGCAATCCGGCTAAACCATGACAAACATAATTTTTTCCCATTTTTCATAAAGATTTCGGATCGTTTGAAACATAGGCACATAGTTGTGGGTATATAGTAAAGAGTATGTATTAGTGTTTAAGCCCTAAGTATGAAAATTCTACTCTTTTTCAATGATATGGGAAATTGAGCTGGAGTAGTTTAATAAGAGTGTGTGGGATATGGAGTGGAAGTGCTTCAGTTTTATCTTCGTTTATCTTCATACGGTGAATTAGAAGAAGTTCTGTTTCGTAGCTGGTTGGCCAAAATAATATGTGCCCTGTTGCCATATTCATAGAATTTTTGTCTAGACCCGGGTTACGACATTTGTTACTTTATTTAAGGTAGTAGTTTAAGTTGGGATTTCAGACTGATCAACTTACGTAGTCTAGTAAATGTAGGGTCTTGTATAGAGTCTGTGTTCTGTGGAAGAGTTTGGTTTGGGTGTTTTTATATTGTGTCTCTCTATCCTTTTAAAGTTTGGAACACCATTTCATTAGGTGACCACGGAGGACTGCCTTGTGGGCCTCCCAGAGGATTCCCTGGGATAATACCGATCCCCTACTCATTATTTTTAAGAACTTGGGGAGTTCTAAGTAAATAGTCCAATCTAGCACGAGTTTGGGTGCTCAAGGCACCAGGAGTCACATAGGTTGTAAAAAGGTTTTCAAAAAAGCACATTGGTTGGTATTTGGGGGGCATACATATTGCAAAGAGTTAACCTTTGGGTGTTAAGTTTTCCCTGTAGGAGTAAATGCTTATATCCTTGTTGAAGCTGCCGATGTATAAATTGTTGAAAACATATAAAGGACTCCGGTTGCATTATGTGTGTCTCTTGAAGGAGGAGTATATCTGGTTGTAAGGATCTGGATTCTCTCATTAGTAGTCTGCGTGTAGCTATTGTACTTTAACGTTCAGGGACACTATTTTAACCATTTTTTATATATGTATATAAATGTATAACACAGAATAACCTCATGCAGCATTTATATATAAACCATTTAGCACCAATTTTAAGTTATGTTTCAATTAGAGGTATCTTTCTTTTTCTCTTTGACCAAAGAGTATACATAATTCGTAAGATTAAGTTAACATATGCATAACTTGTGAACCATATATAAGTAACAAAATATAAAAAAATAACTTTTTTGAACAACACAAAAACAGCATTAAAGGACAACTATACTGTAAAAATGAACTTTTAAAAAAATAAAAAGCACCTGGGGCAAGGAGATAGGATTGATTATTCCCTCCTCCCAATATTGTTTTGTTGGGAAGCTATAGCACATACATTGTTCATCTGACAGGTTATGGCCCTGGGCCATTCTATATTAAAGATAGTGCTGAAGCATACAGGAAGACTGGCAGAAACAGTTTTCTTTATTCTGCTGCTCCTCATAGAAAGGATATTGGGAGGTAAAAAGTACCAATCCTAACTCCCTGCCTCAGGTACTTTTTATTTTAACGGTTTTTGAAAAAAACTTTATACGCACTATAGTTTCCCTTTAATGCGATGTGAGAATCACCCAAGGGTTTCCCACGTACTTTGGTTGTTATATAATATGGGGGTATCTCAGAGCATCAGAGTTAAGTTCAGTTTATAGTTCAGCCAAGAGGTTATAATCCAGGGTAGAACAAATGGTTTCTGTAGAAGGGGATGAGAAAAAATGCTAAAGGTTATTGGTAGGAGAAGTTTTGGTTAGTGTGATGTTACCACCCCCTTATTTATTTTAGGCGAATAGAAAGTTGTTCTGTAGTATTTAGTCTACAGGAACTGATTGCAGAGTTTGTGGTAGAATAGCCATCATTTGTAATCCACTAGGTTTTTTTTTTTTTGGACGCTGTGGTATTTTATTCCAATCCATGGAAGGAGGTTTCCTGCCAGTTTTAAATGCGTTGTATTCTTGCTGAAGGGGTAGATTTATATTCCGTAATAGGCTAAACACACGCGTGTCAATTCTTCCTCCCAACTGACCATTCAGGGCTTTCGACCATTTGGCCAGGAGGAAGGACTGTCGGTCGCGGCAAAAGCAGCCGCAACTGACAGTAACCAGCGTGCTGTCCCATAGAGGACCGCACGGCCATCCGTGGTTTTCCGATCATACGTTCAGCTGTTGGTTGCGGCCGCCACCAGGAACCATGCAATAATTCTGCCCGACTGACCAAAACACTGAAATGTTGGGCAGAATTATTGGATGGTGTGTACCTAGCTTAAGAGTTTCCTTCCAGGTTCTTGTTATTTGTCTTCCCAATTGGGATATTACTAATTTAAATGGGAATCCCCATTTGTAGGGTATTTTATGGTCTCTGAGAATTGTGGTGACCAGTCTTAATTGTCTGTGTTTGAGCAGGGTTTGTGGAGACAGGTCCGAATATATTTGGATTTTAGAGTATCGGAAATTTATATACTGGGATGATCTTGTGACCTGCATTAAGACCTCTTTGCTGGAGTAATAGTGGAGCCGAATCACCACGTCTCCGGGGTTGGTGGAATTTAGCGGACGAGTTTCCAAAGCTCTATGTACGCGGTCCAGACACCATCCCTCAATACGTACCTTTTAAGATAAGTTAGCAGCCCTTCATTGGTTACCTCTTCTGGAATTCCTCTTAGGCACAGGTTTTGGCGTCTTTCACTATTTTCGAGGTCTTGTTTTAAGAGTAAATTTTATATCTCCAATTGTAAGGAGTTATTGGTAGATTCAAGATGTTGGGAGAAATCAGCCATTGTGTGCACCTGATCTTGTAACCTGTTGGTTAGTTCTCCCAGTTGTGATTTCCTAGTGCGGAATTCCCCCAGCCCTCAGAGAAATTCTTTAGTCTGAGAGTGTTATCTGGTGGGAGAACAAGTCCAGATATTTTTCCAGAGTTGCAGAGCTGAGTATGTCTGTGCCACTGCGGAGACTGGAGATGCTGGTGCTGAGCTTTGAGAAAGCGTGTCATGGTGCCTGGGCCCTGCAAATTTTGAGGAATTTCTGCATCGGTATTGATCTTCCCATGCCTGGCTTAATAAGGGGGAGTCCACTATTTTTTTTTTTCCTGGCTATGATCGCTTATATAAGCTAAGTCAGGTGCTTCTGTTTTTGTTTAACCCCTGGGGCTCTAATTTTACATGGCCATTCTCCTCTGATGCCTCGCCACACCCCTTCAAGCTTTAATTGGGGGCAAACAAAACAATTGCATAATAATGTGAGGAAACTAAAGCATTTTTTACACAAATCCTTCTTTTCAGGGCCAGAACCACACCAGGCCTTTATCTGCTTAACTGATAATGACATAACAATGAACTTGCACACACCTGCCCATAAAATAGCAATTGTCCAAATACTTTTGAGCCCCTGAATTGAAGGGATTGTGTTAAAAAAATTCTTTAAGGTGAGTACAGACCACAACATGTGTTGTTCACAATATATTGTTAATACTACAATTATAGTGTGCTCCTCCGTTTGCATCTTTGTTCTTACAAAATTACCTGAGCTTGTGAAGTATAGAGCTGGGGGACAGCACATATCCATTGTCTGGCAGCCATACAGCCAACACACCATACAATCCTTCCTCCTGACCGACCGTTCGGCATTTCCAACTTCGCAGCATCCAACAGTTAGCCACGATCGATCGTGTGGTGCATAGAGGACTACATGATCGGTTGTAATTTTCCCACCCGTCCGATCATTCGTTCAAACGAATGGTCGGACACTGGTCGTGTCCGGCCGCAAAAGACATCTGATAATTAGACCCGATTGCCCGAAACACTGAAATGCCGGTCAGGCCGAATTTTTGTTTGCAATTGTTTTGTTCAACCCACTGAATAAAAGCTGAAAGTCTGCACTTCAAGTGTATCTGAATTGTTTAATTTAAAATTCATGGTTACAGTTTTTGTTGTTACTTAATGCCCATTCCGTTCCCTCTGACTTAAATTTTTTTTAAATGCCATTATCTTTCTTTTCATTTCCCTCTTTACATAAGAATTATGCTACATTGGTGCATACTTATTATCACCAACCTTAAATATGCTTTTTTTTCTTCTCTGACCTTCCTATATCTTGTTTTTTTTTGTTTTGTTGTTTAGCTCTGGGAGTTTTACTTTTTAAACAGCTAGTTAGTAAAGAACTATCAATCACCCAGCCCCTCCTCCTGGCACACTACATGTAAAACTATCCATTTTATATGTAGAGTAAATCTTATTTCTGTCACTGTATGGCTAATTGATTCAGCTTTAAGATCAGGAAAGGGAATAAGCATTATTTGTTACGCTGTGCTCTTTCTGTGCAGATAAACCCAATTCTGCAGTTACAGTAGCTGCTGTCTGTGTTACTTAAGTCCCAATGTAGCACTGTACCTTAAGAAATCAATTACAAAGCCTCCCACTACACACACCTTCAATCTCCTACAGCTAAATGAAAATCTTACAGCTCCAGCTCCCAGTGCTGCTAACCTTCCCATAGCAAAGCAGTTTTACTATCACTTTCACTATAACACATCACTGGGTGAATTCTATTGGCTGTAATGAGGCGCAGATCATCTCCACTGAACATGCTCCACACTCCATTTGTGCCTCAGTTTTGGGTGGGGGTGGATACATAGAGAGGAGACATGCATACTAACTAGGAGGGAGCTGACCAGGACACGAGGAGATCTAGTGACAGGGAGCACTGAGAGCAAAAAGGGATCAAGTTCCTGACAGTGCTAAAAATATAGAATTGGATAAAGGTAAGTAATTTTTTACAGTTTAGTCTTTCTTTAAGGTACGGGGACTCTGTACCATAGGCTGTATTGCATGTAAATAAGCCTGCGGTTCTTGATACATGCTTTAGCCTTAGGACATAAAGGTGCAATTTTGCATATCTCCGCCCCTTACTCTGGGAAACCTGGGAGTGAGAAATTACTCCTTGTTTCTTAGATTTTGTGGGCAATGCTATTCATATAGCACGAGACTGATGAAGATACCTGCTGTTATAAGAAGGCTTTGTTTCATCTTTCCTGAAAAGAAAAGTATTTATCCATTTTTTAATACATAATAAATGACAATATTTCATGGTCTCTATTGCCTAAACTTCTAGTTACCTTCATACCTATAATATGCTCTGTGTCATAAGATATTACTAGATCCAACAGAGTGCCTTTTCTAGTGAGAGAAAACATTCATGTAACAAGTTTACCAACTTGCAGCCCTTGCCACCTGCATATGAAGCTGACCATTTGGTTTGTTTGTAGCAGAAACCAACAATAATTTTACCCCCTTTCTGTTGCCCAATTCCATCCATATTGATTCTGCTAGAACATGAATAGTACATCTTACTTGTTACTTATAACATCTTACATAGTAATTTCCGGACTCCAAATGGCAATCGGAAAGTATCCCTGGATCAACCAGAACTGAGGTATATGAATTAATACCAGTAATTCTCAATATTTTTTAGTATTAGAATCTAGCCCACTTTTAAAGCTATTCAGTGAATATGCCATTAAAACATCTGCTAGATGTTTTCACCGTTCTCACTGTAAAGAAACCTTTCCTAACCTGAAGATGAAATTTCTTTTCTTCCAATCTTAAAGGATGTCCACGTGTCCTCTCATATGACTGATTAGTAAAAACAATGCACCAGAGAATTTATTGTATGGCCCATTAATATATTTGTATAAAGTGATCATATCCCCACACAAACGTCGCTTCTCGAATGTAAACCCTAACTTGTAAACCCTAAATGTAAATCCCTAACTTGTCTAATCTGCCTGCATAGCCAAGCCTCTCCATTCCTTTTATTATTTTAGTTGCCCTTGTCTTCCATTTCCAAGATGTCCCTTTTGTATATGGGATTCCAAAACTGCCCTGCATATTCCAAATGAGGTCTTACCAGTGCCTTGTAAAGAGGGAGTATAATGTTTTTTTCACTTTATACAAGACAATATCTTGCTAGCTCTTGCCGTTGCTGCCTGGCATTGTTTGCTACAGCTAAGTCTGTTATATACTAGAACCCCCAAATCTTTTTCCAGTTGAGATTCACTTAACACAGTTATTTATGGTGTAGGTGGCACAAGGATTGTTAAACCCTAAATGCATCAACATTGAATCTCATCTGCCATTCTGCTGACCATTTTGATAATCAGCTTGCAGCAACTGCACATCATTTGAAGTTTCCAAAGCTCTGCATAGTTTAGTGTCATCAACAAACACACAGACTTTGCTCTCAATGCCCCCTTCTAAGTCATTTATAAACAGATTAAAAAGAAGTGGGCCCAGTACGGAACCCTGAGGCACTCCGCTTAGAACTTTAGCCCACATAGATGTAGCCCCATTGCCCCCCACTCTCTGTTTGCGATCCAATACCCAATTCTCTATCCATGTACAAATATTTTTTTCTAGGTCAACAGTGCTCAGTTTATACATTAGTCACCTATGTGGCACAGTATCAAAAGCTTTAGCAAAATCCAAATATACCACATCTACTGCTTAAATTCTTACTCACTTCTTCATAAAAACCAATTAATTTGTCTGGCATGATCTATTTCTCATAAATCCATGCTGACTACTACTAATAAGATCAGTTCTCGAGACAAAGACAAGGATATGATCCTGTAACAAAGTTTCCATCCCCTTCCCTACCACTGATGTTACGCTTACAGGTCTATAGTTACCAGGTTGGGAACGACTTTCCTTTTTTGAATATATTATATTGGTATTACATTGGCTTTTTTTCCAATCCAGCAGCACATCACCAGACAAAAGTAAATCTGAAAAGATCTCTTCTTTTCAATTTGGCAATTTGACTCTTGTTTAAATACATACCAATCCATTTTGCTATTTTCTCTATGATGCCTCAAGAAGTGTCCCACTTAGATTTACAGCCCAGACATGAGAATCGGTGAGAACCGTGTTTTTGCTATACCCATTTCATCATACTTTTCTGTCAAAGACATTTTCTCCAATTATCCCATTTTTTCAGCCAGGCTTCTCGCGTTATGAAGGATCAATGCTGTTAAATTACAATATTTATCCTTTACAATGGTTATGAACTACTGATCATTAATGTAACTCACAACCATTGTGGTAATTTATGTCAATGGCGTAAATTACCAGCTGCAGTGTGCAATGCTAATCCGTTTCATATTTTACATGGATTGTAAAATAACATTGTGGTTGTAAATTACAGTTAAGGACCATAATTTATAATCACATGGATAATTTAAGTATTAGGACCAGATGAATTCTGCCAGAAACAATATTTGAAAGCTAGACATAACTTATATTTTAGTGGATTAATGAATAGATTTAAATAGTTATCCTAATCAAAGGAAACTGAGCCAGTGTGAAAGTAACATGCTCGTTGTGCATGCTGATTTTTACAACATTTACAGTCAGATATAATATCCCCCATTCAGGATAAAATGTAGTGTTGGGTCAGCGTGTGTTTAACTCTGTTATTCCGGGGCCTGAAGCATTTTCTCCTTATGGCAAATGCACCCAATGCAATCTGAAAAACGTCAAGTTTTTGCTTAGTAATGCAAAAATGAATGTTGTTTAAATGATGATGAGTTACAGCTGCGCTCCTTACCTTCTTGGTTCCTGCGACACAGTAAATCACACTGAGTACTGCATCGTGAGAATCTGGAAGGAAGAGGATCCCCTATTAGGACATCTCCCTATTAGTGTCTGTATCTTACAAATGGATTGGAATATCTAGGCAAGGCATTAGATTCATGTTAAATTGGGGCTGATTAAGGGGGCACCTTGTTTGATGTGTGGTCACTAAATAAACTTGAGTATATTCTGGAGGACGACCTTCAATATATGCCTTTTGCAATTCTCCTTTCTAGACTTTAAAATTACAGCCTTTATTTCCTGTTTAAATAAAACAGTGCTGTAGCCTCATATGAACTTAAATAAAAAAAACATGCAGCTATTAGTGTGTATTAAAATAAAATTAAATATGCTACAGCTACAACACTGGAGGTTTGATTGGTGGGATTCCGATATAAGGTTTTTTGGTGGGCTCCATTTTGTTCCTATACATTTTTTCACAGATTCACTTGGTATTTAACACGGTTTACTATCTATTAAAAAAAATAACACTTACTTCTTAATAACAGTATCATCAAGTAAGTCAATTTTATTCTGTACAAGAACAGTGGGAATATCCCCAACTTCAGCCATCACTTTCTCTCGCCAACTGGGAACAGATTCAAATGACTCCCGGTCTGTTGTTGAAAATACAAGCACACAAGCTTGGGCACCTGTAGATGACATTGTTGCCATAATAAAATTATTTCAGCAAATTATACAGTTGCGAATATTCAGACCTTGTGAGAGTTAACATTCCCTTAAACATGCAGCTGCATAAAAAGTTTCAAGCGTAGGGAAAATAAAAGTCATCCATCACCCACTACATGTGTTGCTGTGCAAAGATGTATTGAATATGCATTGTTAAAGACCAGTTTAAGGATGTACTGTCAGCCAGAGATTAAACTAAAAATTTCCCCAGTGCTGGCCACACTGTCTAGTATTAAAAAAACTTTGTAATAATAAGATGTAAAATGTCAACCCCTGCATCAGTCACAATGTACACTCACCGCTCCTTTCTGTTGGCTAGGGTGCGAATGGCCCCGGACCCTTCGCCAAGTCCGCATGTACTGATCACTTAGATATGGAAGGGCTTTTCTGTTGCTCGGTCCGAGCTCAAACAGACCACCCTGATCACCGTAGATAGAATTAAAAATCCTGATCTTTATTTACATGTGCAGGAGGTCCTCATACACCACCAGTCCAATACATAAAATATAGCCTGAGACGTTTCGAACGCTATCGCCTATGAGTAAGGCTATATTTTATGTATTGGACTCATGGTCTATGAGGACCTGCTGCACATGTAAATAAAGATCACCATTTCTATTTCTATCTACGGTGATCATTGTGGTCTGTTTGAACTCGGACCGAGCGTCAGGAAAGCCCTTCCATATCTAAGTGATAAAAAATCTTTAAATTTCTCCTCAGTTTCTTAGGTTGTCCTCCAGTGCCTGCTAAAAGTCCAAAAAAGTAAAGACTAGGAGTTGTCTGTGTGTCATCCGGTGCCTGCTACTTCCTTTTCCTTGTTGAGGATCCCCCCCTCCAACCCAAAACGCTACAGTTTCAACTTAAAAAAAGGACAGAAATAGACTTGCCCAACCTCATTCCCTCGACTCTCTCAATTGCCGGCAGCCATGTCTGTGATTGGTCATGGAAGGTCCATGTCCTTTTACGGCCAGAGTAAATTTATTAAAATCATAACAGCCTTAGTAAGCTTACAATAATATTCCTTACCTCAAAATGTAAGTATGGTATGTCAGTGTTAAGGTGGCCATACATTAGGACAATTTACTTACCCGACCAAGCGATCCCACGACATTAGACTGATCCTGTCGGTTCTGCCTTTCCCATTCTTCTTTGCGACCGACATGCAATCCTAAATCCCATTCAATTTGCGACCGCATGTCGGTCGTAATGAAGAACAGCAAAGGCACTCGAATAGACGTTGATCCGAGTACAAGTCGAGGTACCTATTTTTACCTGAAAAATTTGTAAAAAACTTATTGACTCGAGTATAAGTCGAGGGTAGAAATAATGACCACTACTGCCTTCTGATTTTGTATTATTTTGAGGCTTTAGTTGCCCTTTAAATGGACAGCAGAATTCCCATACAGTAGTCCCATACAGTTATAGCCAAATCCAGCATGGCTGAAGTCTCAAAACAATACAGAATCAGAAGGCAATCCTTTCAACAATAGATACCATCCTACTTATTCAGTGGAGGAGAGGTGTTACCTTGCCTGGGTACTCAGTCTTCAATCCAGCAATCCGGCTGCTGCTCGCTCCGCATCCACTGATCTGCCTCCTGATGTCACTACTCGGCGCAGGGAAGTGAGACAGGCGCAGAGTAGTGACGTCAGCCAGCAGATCAGTGGATGCAGAGCGAGCAGGATCGAGTGATTAAAGCCTGAAAACCTCAGCTTATACTCAAGTATATACGGGAAGTAAAAACTTCCTAATATATGGCCACCATAACTCAGCATTTGATTTTGTATTTAGCCCAATAAAGAGCACCTGTGGCGATTAGCATGTGTGGTGCATATTAAGTCCTACCAGGAGTAACTTGCATCCTTAACTTTACCTATATTAATTTCTGTGTTACTTATACAGCTCTTTACAGGTGCCTGTATCATAACCATAATTACCTCTATAGTAAGCTTTAGTTATTGCATCAAATTCTTCCTGACCAGCAGTATCCCAAAGCATTAAACGCACATCTTCATCATTTAACCTTAAAGACAAAACAAAGTTAAAAAAAATAAAAATCAAATCATAATTACCGTGATTTTGGTTTCCCAGTCAGTCTGTATGGCAGCATTCACCTATGGGTTAATCTTCATATCCACCCCCACGGACAGAAACCTCCCCTTCCCTTCCTGTGACGTCTTTCATTCCAAGAGCTGAAAAACATAACTCACAGGTTGGGTTGCAGTGAATGCTGCCATACAGACTGACTGGAAAACCAAAATCATGGTAATTATGATTTGATTTGTATTTTCCCCAGTCATATGGCAGCATTCACCAATGGGATATACCAAGCTACCAAAAAATAAAGAGGGAGGGAGACAGATATAATGCTTAAATAATAACACACATTTATTCATGCAGGACATCCTGCAAAACTCTCTTTCCAAATTTCGACTCTTGAGAGGCCATAATGTCCAACTTATTCTTCACAAAGTTCTCACCGAAGACCATCTGGCCGTTCTACAAACTTTGTCGATCCCAGCTTCAGCCTGCATAGCCCACGAAGAAGCTAAGGCCCTGGTGGAATGGGCTTTGAGACCTAAAGGGACCTCTTTACCTTTCGGTGTATAGGCTTTTTTAATATAGGAAACAATCCAAGAGCTTAACGTCCTCTTAGTAGGGGCTTGACCTCTCCTTAACCCATTAGGAATCAGAAACAAGCGGTCTGACTTCCTCCATTTTCTTGTACGGGAGAGATCGATTGAATTTGCCCTGTCCAATGCATGTAAGGTTGATTCACTTTCTGATTTTGACTAAGGGAAAAAAGCTGGAAGAGATATCTGCATGTGCATATGAAAGTCTGACATGACCTTGGGAAGATAATCAAAGAAGGTCTCAGCCTAACTCGGTTTTCTAGAATGACGGTATATGGAGGTTTAGAGGAGAGAGCCCCCAGTTCTCCCACATGACAGGCTGATGTTATGGCTTCTAGGAAGACTAATTTAATGGTCAAGAACCAATCCGTAGCCGTCTCCAAAGGTTTAAAAGGTGGGGAAAAGTGAGGGCCTTGAGGAATAGGGGTAGATCCCACGCTGGAAGACTAGAAGGTCCTCTAGGTTTTATTCTTATCATGGTCTGAAAGAATCTTTTCACTAATTGCTCATGAGCAAAGGATTTTCCCATTAAGGAAGTAATTGCTGACACTTTAGAGTCCTGATGTGCAGATTCTTCTTAAAACCTAAATAGAGGAACTTCACTACATCTGCTGGTCTAGGATGAAGACATGAAAAATGTTCTTCCTCCACCGCACTGGTAAATTTTTGCCATATTTTATAGTATTTATGAGAGGTTGATGACTTCCTCAATTTCAATAAGAAATGTACCAAATCACTGCTAAAGACGAATTTTTCTAAGTTTCTCCTTTTAAGTTTCTCCATCAGTGACAGTTGTTTGAAATCCTGACACTGAATCGGGCCCTGAGTCAGGCAACCTGGGAAGAATGGAATAGGCATCGGTTCATCTACTGCTAGAGACATTAGAAATGGAAACCAAGGCCTCCTGGGCCAAGCTGGGTTTACTGTTATCACACCCGCTCATTCTTGCTTGATCTTGATTAAGGACCTCCACACTAGAGGGAAACACCTAAAATATGTCTTCGCTCAAACTCCATTCCCCTGTATTTTTGGGGTTGGGACTTAGGAAGTCTGCTACTTGATTTTCTCTTACCGGAATAAACACTGTTGACAGAGACTTTTTCTGCAAAAGAAAAAATTAGCTCTACCTCTGCCAGAAGAGTTCGGCTTCTAGTGCCCCCTTTCGTCTTGTCACATATGCTACTGCTGTCCTGTTGTTGCATTTTATGATGACATCCTGGTTCTTTGTGTCTGCTTGGAAGTGTCTTATGGCGTATTTTATTGCTCTGATTTCCAGAATGTTTGATGGAATTCCTCCTGCTTTCCACTTGCCTTGTTTTGTCTTCCCTAGACCGAATGCTCCCCAACCGGTCTGTAGTAATACATATATTTTGAGGAGTCGTCAAAGGATAACCTCTATTTTAAATTTTCGTCTCTGAGCCACCAGACTAGAACAGTTTTTAACACTTGGGGAAGTATTAACTTCTTGTTCATCTGGCGATGTGGTTCTCTGACATGGCTTAATAGAAACATCTGTAGTGGTCTTATATGCCATCTTGCCCACTGGATCAGAAAAACCATTGCTGCCATAAGACCCAGGACTCTCAGCAAGATTGGCACTGAGGCACTTTGCTGCTTCCTTAAATTGTGGACTTCTGTCTTCAAGATCAAAATTCTGTTTGGGGGAAGAGACAGCAGGTTTTCTCTTGTCTGGAAATGAGCTCCCAAATACATCAGAAACTGGGATGGAGTTACATTGCTTTTCTGCCGATTTATAATCCAAAAGTGTTCTTCGAAGGTTTGAATTACCTTCATTGTGTGAAGAAACCATACCTGCTCTGACTCTGCGAGTACTAATACGTCGTCCAAATAATGGTACACTGCAATTCCTTGCAGTCTGAGAAACGCCACCACTGTCAACACCACCTTCGTGAATATTCTTGGAGTGTATGACAGGCCAAAGGGAAGGCAGGTAAACTGGTAACCAGGTAACAATCTCTTGTCGACTTGAAATCTCAGGAACCGGGTGTATCGGAATGTGGAAGTAGGAGTCCTTCAGATCTATACTGGTCAGGAATATCCCTTCTTTTATTACCTTTATTATGGACTGTAAAGATTACATCTTGAACCTCTGCTTTAATAGGAACTTGTTTAATCTTAAATCCAGCACTGGCCTTAGAGCTCCTGACGCTTTCCTTAACAGAAATAGTCTTGAATAAAAACCTTCGCAGAAGAGGCACCGGTTCGATTACCACGGATTCCTTTAGTTGATTTACATAAAGAAAAATTGCTGCGCGCGCTTCCATTTCCTCTGGCACGCAAGTGGAAATAAAGGAGTTTTCTGGGTACGTATTAAAGTGTATCCGATACCCCTTTGACACAATCTTTAGGACACAGAGGTCCTTTGTTGATGCGGGCTAGACGTCTAGGAATTTTGATAATCTGCCTGCCACTTGACTATGGGCCTTCGTCTCCATATGGTTGAGACATTTTATTCTGGAAGCCTGACCTAGTGACAGAGAAGGCCTGCCTTCCTGTACTCCATGACTGCTGTCTTCCTGGTTCTTTTCCAGCTTTAAACGCTTTTGTCGATGGAAAGGAGCGTTCCCTAGCGTTATAATCTATTCGGGCTCTCTTCATCCTTTTATCTTGAGGGAGAAAAAGGCTCTTCCCCCAGATGCCTTGGAAATTATATCATCCAGCCTCTCTCCAAAAAGCATGGAACCTTTGAAGGGGATTTGACACAAGTTCGCCTTAGAGGCTATATCAGCCGACCAAGGTCTTAGCCATAAAGCTCTTCTAGAGGCCATATTCAAAGCTGATGCTCTAGAGGCTAGCCTGACTAAGTCTGACACCGCGGCAAAAAATTCAATACCTCGTCTAATGTCTGTCTCTTGAGCCCAGACCTTCATGGCTCTGGAAACCGATGTGAGAGCAATTGCGGGTCTTAAAGCCTCTGTAGCAACAAAACTCTTCTTTAAATTGTACTTACTTTTCTCTCCATAGGGTCTTTGAAGACCGAGGCATTGTCCACTGGCAAAGTAGTTCTTCAGGCCAGTCGTACCACAGCGGAATCAACTTTTGGAGGCACTTCCCATACTTTAAGATCTGCTTCCGAAAACGGATACTTCTTAGCAAATTTACCAGCTTCTTTTCCGTCTTTTTCCATTCACTTGATCGATGAACCGGAAAGGTAGTAGACTTTCTTAATAGATGGAAAAAGTTTATCTGCTGCTGAGATCTTAGGTTCCTCTGTAGAAAGAGACAAAGAATGTCTGACTGCCTTAATCAAGGGTTCTATCATGGCTGTATCAAAGCTGGACTCAGCATCCAGACCTTCATCTTCCTCCTCCGATGGATATTACATGGAATCTACAGACTCTGAAGATACCTCACCTTCTGACAATTCAGAATCTGATGATCACAAAGAATATTTAGCGCGCTTAGACTTTTTATTAGCCTTGTTAGACTCATTGACTGCTTGAGTGACAGCCTGTTTTAGCACCGACACCAAAGAATCCAACTGCAGGCCTGCATTAGTAGAAGAGGCTCCTGCTGGTTCAGCTGATGCTCCAGGTTCAGGCTCACTGGGCTTCTTAGCTTTTTCTGACACTAAAAGGCTGCAAAGAAAAAAATACAAATCTATGCAGATTACATGCCATCTCTCCATAAAATAAACTCATGGAATCCTGCTTACCTAGGTCCCCTGGGGTGTCCTTTGCTCCCATTCCCTGACTCCATAGCTAAAAAATAAGCAAAGAGGGGAATAAGGATCCAGGGGCACAAGACAAAACCAATAAGAAAAAATAAAAGAATTACTAGCACAATCACTCACCAGGCTCTGACACAGGCAGCAACAAAGACAAGAGTGGCAGAAGACAGAATCCAGCACAAACCCAAAGGTACGCTGTAAAAGTAGCAGTCTCCACCAGAAAGACTCCCACACTGAAACTGGTGCATCCGGGCTTTAAATTTCTTGAAAGCGCCCGGCGGAAGAAGCGTGATGACGTTACGCGCACCAAGACACTGGCACGTGAAGATGACAGCAGACACAAGAGCCGAACCAGGAAGAAGACGCGTGCGAAAGCACACTTGCATGCAATAGCAAGCAGTGCGCAGGAGAAACTACCCAGCCGGGCTCAACTCCAAAGGAGGGGTACCAGCAGACCCGAAACCTAGGCCATCATCCCCACAGGCAAACCTGGTAGGCGCGACAGGAGCTAGAGACGCAAGAGGACTCCTCAACAATGCCACAATGGCAGGTAAGTATGGTGGACAAGGAAAAAAAAAAAAAGACGTCACAAAAAGTGAAGGGGAGGTTTAAATAGATTAACTAGTTCCTGTCCGTGGGGTGGATATGGAGATTATCCCATTGGTGAATGCTGTCATATGACTGGGGAAAAATAAATAAATTTACCTCTAAACCATATTTAAGATCAAACTTCTAGAAACTGCAGTGTCTCAGTGGCAATAGATGATTTTGATGCTGGTATGAAGGAAGATCAAAGGGTACATTCTATGTTCTATACTGATCCCCATTCAGATTTAAGTAAGTAATTAACAAAAATGGAAACATTTCTCCACTGCAGATTTTCAACCCATTTAAAATCCAATTTATTGTCAGACACAGCCTTTTTTTTTTTTAATATACACAGTGGTCACAATTAAAAAGTCAACATTTGATTTTTTTGGTGTGGTACCAGCATATGGTGGGGGACATGCTGATCTAACTGAACACTGAAATTACTTAATTTCTCCCAAAAACACACAGTGGTGATAAAGTAAATACTAATAAATTTAGCAAAGAATAGCTCCTTGCTCTCTGGGGGAGGCTGGCAACACACCAATATTATGACCCCACTGTCCAATCAGTGCTTTTGACTGGCCAAGGAATAAAGGTAGGCTATAGGAGGGGAGTAGAACAAATAAATTATAAACCTTTGTATTTAAAGCCACAGCTATCCAGTAAGCTTAAGTTGTTTACATACCCTTTAATAAGGCATCAAATGCAGACTCTTTAGGAAGATACCTCAAATGACTAACAACCTTGTGACAGTAAAAATGAATACCTCTGAAGTTGTTTCCAGGATGACTTAATCTTTATAATTGAGTCCCTTGAGACACTTTTACAAAGGGTCAGTGTGTTTTGGTTTGTGAGAGAGAAACTCATCTAAGGATCAGTTGCAAAATATCATATAGACCAGGCAGCCATACACTCTATTTTCTAACTAAGTTAAGTATCCTTTAGTTATCTGCCATAAAAATACTCATTCATGCAGTTTAGGACTGCCTTTTCAGACATTCCAAAGCAAAACAAAACAACCATTCCTAAATGTTTGTGAAGGTTCTCATTCATCCAGGCCATCGTATCAGCTGGACTTGAAGTTTAGTTCTTAAAGACATAGATGACACATGGGTTAAAATCCACCAGAAGAAAGTACAAGCCTTCACAGAACACATCAATGCCGTAGACCAGAACATCAAATTTACAAGGGAAGAGGTACAAAACAACACAGCTTGGTAGAAGTCAGGGAGAATGGTAAACTGAGTAGAGGTTTACAGAAAACCAATCCACACAGATCAGTATTTAATGTTTGACTCCCACCACCTTTTAGATCACAAGTTGGGTGTCATCAGAACCCTGCAACACAGAGCAGAGAAACATCCCCGTTAGCACAGAGGCAAAGAGAGAAAGACATGTAAAGAGAGAGATAAGACAGGTAAGAGGCTAGATAGAGATAAGAGAAACAGACAGAAAGTACAAGAGTACAAGAGAGAGACAGACAGGTGAATAGGTTTTCATTCGGAGTCTGGTGAATAGGCTGGCACTGAGATTTCTGAATAGGTTGACACTGTGGGGAATAGGATGGCATTGTGAGGTAGGTGAATAGGCTGTGCAGATCAGTGCACGTGGGAGCGAAGGAATGCGAATCGTTTTTTTAAGGAAATAACATGGCGGTTGGGGGTGGGCAGGGGGTATCTACCATATATTAAAAAATGATTTTTAGGGTGGACATGCCCTTTCAGCTCCATGAATGAAATCAGGGCTAGACAAATACCAGGTCATCATGGCAACTGGAAAACGTTTCCTGGCAACAGGGAAAATCTACTGTAGGATGCTGTTCTACTCTACGGGGACAGCACAGTTAAGCACAGAAGGACTGACATTTGGCAGAGTAGATCACCACTTTGGCTCAGCTGTACTGTCTTATAAAATCATCTCCATTAGATGCACGGATAATACAGCACACAGTTTACTTACTGGTCTTCTGCCTCCTTAATTTTAAATGTTGCATCATTTATACGGATATCTTTGTAACAGTTTGGGATTTTACATTATTATCAGTTTATTGTGTTATTGTCGCAATGAACAGGTTATTGAAGGTTCATACACACCTAAAGATTTTCATGTGTGTACGAAGTCTGACATTGCAGTATTTTTGGGGGGTTCTGACTTAAGCTGGATACACACATGAAAGATCTTTTAAAAATGGCAAACAGAATTTGAAAAAGATGTCATTTTTAAAAGATTTTCATGTGTGTACGACCTCGGCTTCCTCCTTAGGTTTGGCATAGAGAGAACGCTCGGGACTGCAACTTTTCCCCTGCCATGGCCAACTCCCTATTCTTTAAAAGAATAGTTCACACAAAAAGTGAACATTCCTTTAAAGCAGTGATTGAAGACCGGGAAGTAAAGAACCTATTCCTTACCTTCCGTTCTTCAATCCCAAATGCATCACCTTACATTTATCAACATTAAATCTCATCTGCCATTCTGCTGCCAATTTTGATAATCTATCATCTAAGCCCCCCTGAGATAATAGTCCACGTGGTTCCTAAGCGATGTGTTGGGGAAGTGGGACACTCCCCCAACACAGCTTCAATTGATTGATAGACATAAGGTGTCGTATATATAAAGATCAATTTGTGCTTTTATTGCAATACTATCTATCTATCATTTACATCGAAAAGACTGATACTATTGTTTCCACTGTTCAAGAACAGACTAAATTGCAACAGTTATAAAGGTATGTCCATGATTACTTTTCTAAACAGGCATTCAACATAGAGATTGGAGTCAATATACTGATATTAGACATTATATTAGATCTCATGGTGTCTAGGTTATCTTATTATTCAAATTTGGTAACATAAGTATTGGTAGGAGCCATTATCTGTTATATATTAGGATTATTTATATGGGTGCACCTTTTAATTAGAGCTCTGTATTTTATATTTACATCACCCGCCGGCAGGGTTTAGGGATTGGGTTGAATTAAGGGTTATAAATGAGTATTGTGTTGTATAAGTATATGTCATTATTAATATATAAGAGCGCGGGATAGAGAAATATTTTGTAGTTTAGTTAAATTGGGACAATCTGTCCTCTAGGTTGGCATCCGGGTGCCTATTTTTATGTCTGGGTACTTTTGATTTATACGATTTATATTTATATTGGGATTAGCGTGGCGTACAGTGGTTGATTTGGTGGTGAGCATTAGTGCTTGTAAGAGGACATTCTGCTCACGACAAAAAAAACCCACTAATTTGAATTTGTATTTATACTCCTCATTTCTCCCCTGCATATTATTACAATCCCTGCTGTAAGGACTAGGATTCTCTATAGTGAAAACCAATGTAAAAAAACTGTTGAGCAGATTAGCCTTTTTGGCATCCTCTACAACCATCTCAGCCCCATTGTTTAATGGTACCACATTCTCAGTCCTCATCTTTTTACCATTTATATGCTTAAAAAACATTTTGGGGTTGGACTTGCTTTGTTCGGCTATCCGTATTTTTTTATTTTCTATATTAGCTAGTTTAATTGCTTTCTTGCACTCTTTATTACAGCTTTTATACTCCCTATAAGACTGTTCTGTTCCCTCTGATTTCAAAATTTTAAAAGCCTTTCCTTTTTTTCCATTTCCCTTTTTACCTGAGCATTAAGCCATGCATTAGTGGACCTAATTTTTTACACTTGTCCCCTAAAGGTACAAATTTAGAAATGTAATGATTTAATATCCCTTTAAAAGTGGTCCACATCTGCTCAGTATCTTTACCTAGAAACAATTTCCCCCAGTCTATGAGCAGGAGTGATTCCTTTAACAACATAAAATTAGCTTTCCTAAAGTTAAAAGTTTTTTTTAACCCAGTGCACTTTAGTTTTTTGCAACCTATATTAAATGCCACTATATCATGATCACGATTCGCTAAGATTCCCATTACCTTCATTTCCAAAATGAGCTCAGGGTTATTAGATATCACCAGATCCAACAATGCATTCTGTCTAGTAGGAACTTCTACCATCTGTGAAAGAAAATGCTCATATAGGAAATTTAAGAACTTAATACCTTTTGAGCGGCTGTCAGTTCCCCAACTCCAATCTATGTCAGGGTAGTTAAAATCCCACATAACCAAAACATGCCCCCATACCAGCAGCCCTTGCCAACTGCATATGGAGATTCATTTCCACCTCCTCCCCGGAATTTGGCGGCTTATAACATACCCCAACAATTAATTTACCCCACTTTCTTGCTTCCTGTACACAGCTCTACCCATATTGTTTCTTCCATATTGTTTATACCCCATCTATTCCATTTGAATCACTTACTGCACGGGTCCTTCATTCACAGCTGATCCCTGCCTGTAACCCGATCTTGAATAGAACTGCTTCCACCCCTATCAGCTCAGTGTCTGTTATTAGCTCTATGCAAGATCAGGTTACCGGCAGGGATCAGCTGTGAATGAAGGACCCATGCAGTAAGTGATTCAAAGCAAACAGGAGGAGGGGGGGGGGGGAGAGCTGTGTATGAGTGCCCACAGAGAGGGCTCAGAGTGCCACCTCTGGCTCATGTGCCATAGGTTCGCCACCACTGATCTATGGGATGTGGATGATTCTAGTGATGATAATAATCTACCACTAGATGAGGTTCAGCAATAACTACAGCAGGTATGTGGACCTCCAGATGACATTTAAAACTCAACCCAAGCATTGTACAACAGCAGAGTGCAGACACGGAATGCAGGGAGTTGTAGTTTTCAAAACATTGCATAAACATTTACACCCATAGAAAGGTGTAGATATTTCACTACAGCTCCACCTGCTCCCTACCCATAATCCTCTGTTATGGTACCTGCTCATTGTAACTTTCCATAATGCAAGTTTAGACAGTGGGTGGAGATTGAAATGTATATTCTGCAGGACAGTTATAAAATCATGGATAGGTAATCAGTAGATCTCCAGATGTTTAAAAACTACAAGTCCCAGCATTCCTTAGCTATAGAGCACTTTACTTATATCATACTATATACATATATTTATGGTAATTTAGATGGTAATAATGAGAAATATACACCTTTTCTATATGTACCGTATATACTCTAGTATAAGCTTTTATTTATTTTTTTTAAATGAACCTGAAAAGCTAATCTTACCCTGGCTTATACTCGAGTCACAGCACTGTTACTGCATACTGCCCTTATAAGGCAGGTTTTGTTCAAATCCGATGTGGGGGTCGGGGGCTAGCAGCCTTGGAAGCTGTGACCGCATAATTGAAGCTGGTTCTGTAATAAGGGAGAGCCCGGTGATGTCACAGGTCTTCCTTCTTCACCGGGGTCTTCCCTTAGGCTTCCCCATGCTTCTAGTAAAGGTACTGCACTGTGATCTCTATTCAGATCCTAGTGCAGTACAAGCTATAGTAAGCTGTCAGTAAATGACAGCTTACTTTAGTATTTCTGAATGGAGCTCAGTAATTGCATTCACAAATAGGAATTTTAGCAGTTAGCAAAGGCTTTGTTATCATTCCCTAAAATGATCTGATGATTGTCTTTGGGAATGATAAAAAAAAAGTGAAATGCACAAAAAGTGACACACACCGATCTTCCGCCCCTTCAATAAAGCTACACTGTATGTGGTCATGGGGGCAGTAGAGGTCATAACTTGTGCCCTCGGCTTATACTCGAATATAAGTCGACCCGAGTATAAGTTAAGGTACATGGCACTTGATAAAGGGCGCATGTCGCTCGAAACGTGTAGATATCTGTGGGAATAAACACTAGTTTTTCACAGCACAGCACGTGTTTTAGCTAGGTTTCTCCACATCCTTTATTTTTGGACTATAAGTCAAGGTACATATTTTTACCTAAAAAATTGGTAAAACATGATTGACTCGAGGGTAGAAAATATGACCACTACTGCCTCCTGATTCTGTGTTGTCTTAAGGCTTTAGTTGCCCTTTAAATGGACAGCAAAATTCCCATACAGTAGTCCCATACAATAATAGCCAAATCCAGTACGACTATTTCTGTATGGGAATGCTGCTGTCCATTTAAAGGCCTCAAAACAATACAGAAACAATACATACCATTCTCCTGAATCTATATATTGTTGTAATGCATTAGTTGCTCTTTAAATTGACAGGAATCCCACACACTAACCCTCAATTTCTTCCCACTCCAGATGTTTGGAAACTACACCTCACAGCATGCTTTAGTTGCTGGGAGTTGTAATTTCCAAACATCTTCAGTGGCAAGCAGTGCACCTACCCATCCACCTCACCCCCATCCCCAGTGGAGGACTTGCCTTAACCCCCCAGTGGAGGACTTGCCTTAACCCCCCAGTGGAGGACTTGCCTAACATTTAGTAATGCCCCCAAAACGATCCAAGCCAGGCCGTGCAGATAGAAGAATGCATCACTAACCTGAACTCTGGCAGACGCACTCTTCCTCCCTCTTCCGCATCAAATGTTCAGGCGCCTGACGTCACTACTTGGCGCCGGGTAAGACCGACGCCGTGTAGTGACGTCAGCCACAGCCCAGTGGATGCGGAAGAGGGAGGAAGCAAGTGGCTGCCGGAGTTCAGGTTAGTGACTCAAGTATAAGTCGAGGTAGGATTTTTAGGCTTTTTTTAAAGCCCAAAAACCTCGACTTATACTCGAGTATAAACGGTACCTCAATGGTACTTCCTAAATTCTTCTATAACATATATAAAATTTAGGGATTTGTACAAAAAAAATAAAGACAAGATGTTAAAATAAAAAAAGAAATCCTATGAAATCTTGGTTCTATTAGTGTCACATCCCCTAAATTAATATTTTACACAATATACATTATATATAGGTAAAAGGGAACCTATTGGGTGTACCCCAGTAGGTATTAGAGGGGACATATATACACACATCTTTTGGATTGTACCTGAAGTGTCAGTGCTTTAGAAATACATGTTAAATATACATAAAGTGCACCCTAACATCTAGAGAAGACAGACATTATCCATCTTATATTTGTTATATAACACTATCACATTTTTCTGTTTATCGATTTGTTTTGATAAATCTATACAGGAAGATATTTAAATCCAGGGTTTTGAGAGATGGACGAAATTGCTAAAATCCGTTCCGCCTGTGGACCTGGAAAATGGTCTGGGAAAAACGTACATACATACAGAAGTCTAAAAAAAAATTACTTTCCTCACGATCTAACTGTTTTTCGAGATTACACATTCTATTTTCAAGGGTCACCGAAATTTTAGAAAATTATAATTTTAAAGGAATTTTTGAAAAATTTGTAAAAATTATACAGTAACTTACTGTAAATGGCTCTGGGACCTGGGGAATGGTCTGGGAAACAGATAATCAGATTTTTTCAAATCATATTTGGTTACAATCAGATTTTTTCAGAAAGTAACCGATTGGTATACTAACCAATTAGATTCTTTCTGAAAGAATCTAATTGTAACTAATTCTAATTGGAAAAGAATCTGATTGGTATACTAACAAATCAGAATCTTTCTGAAAGAATCTAAATGTAAAGCTAGGTACACACAGTAACGATTTCTGAAAGATGACAGACAGGATCTGCAAGATCCTGTCTGCCATCTTTCAAAGATCTGCATACACACAGTCCCGAGCGTTCTCCCTATAGGGAGAACGCTCGGGACTGTGTGTTTCCATCGGCCGCGCTAGACTCCCTATAGGAGTCTACGCGGCCAATGGAAATTTTCGGCCTTTCCCGAACGACGTACGGCCGACCCGATCGTTCGCGGCCGCGCGCTCGTTCGGGAAACGAACTTACACACAGTAACATAAAGCCCCGATACCGTCGGATCCACGGTATCGGGGCTTTATCGTTACTGTGTGTACCCAGCTTGACAATTCTGTTTAGAAAATAATCTGATTGGTTAGTATACCAATCAGATTCTTTCTGAAAGAATCTGATTGTATCCAATCAGAATTGTTTACAATCAGATAATTTCAGAAAGAATCTTATTTGTACGCTTTCTGAAAAGAATCTGATTGTAACTAATCAGAATTGATTTTAGAAATCATCTGATTGGTATACTAACCAATTAGACTCTTTCTGAAATAAGCTGATTGAAACCAATTCTGATTGGAAAATAATCTGATTGGTTAGTATAGCAATCAGATACTTCCTGAAAGAATCCGATTGTATCTAATCAGAATTGGTTACAATCAGATACTTTTAGAAATAATATTATTGGTATGCTTTCTGGAAGAACTAATTGTGATTGGGAAAGAATCTGATTGGTATACTATCCAATCAGATTTGTTCTGAAAGAATCTCATTGTAACCAATTCTAATTGGAAAATAATCTTTAAAAAAAAAAAAAAAGCTAATTGTAACCAATTAGAATTGGTAACAGTCAGATTCTTTCAGAAAGAATTTGATTGGTATGCTTTCTGGAAGAATCTAATTGTAACCAATCAGAATTAGTAAAGCTGGGTACACACAATGAGATATTTCGGCACCAAAATTATCGCATCCGAATCGGAAATGTTGGAATCGGACAAATTATCGCGTTCGTCCGAATCGGACAAGTTGGAAAACCTTGTCCGATCGTGCAGTCCTCTATGGACCATACGATCGGTCGCGGTAACTGTCAGACGCAGCTGCTTTTGCCACGACCGTCAGTCCTTCCTCTTGGCCGATCAGTCGAAAGTATCGAACGGTCGGTCAAGAGGAAAAATTGCTAGAAGTGTACCTAGCTTTACAATCAGATTCTTTTCTAATCAGAATTGGTTAAAATCAGATTCTTTCAGAAATAATCTAATTGTCTTTTCCCCAGACCATTTTCCAGGTCCCAAAACTATTTACAGTAAGTTACTGTATAATTTTTACAAAATTTTCAAAAAATCCATATATCACGGAAATTCGTTGCGGAACTGGGTTCAGATCAGCGATCCGGTCCACCTCTATTCTTGATCTATGTATTGTAACATTGTATAGAGAGTGTTATAGTTCAGTAGAAACACCGCAGTGAAATACAATTGTTGTGCAAAGGCTTGAACCAATCTTTCCCCTTAAATTTCCAACCAATAATAGCTCAATAGCAGATCCATTGGATCATTCTATAATTAAAGTTATCAATCTGACTTCAATCTGACTATCAATACTCACCCCTCCCCATTAAGCCACACTACAAAGCACAAAATCGCGCGCACACTATCGCGAGCGTTATCGCACATGATTTTGTGCATAATTCTTGTGCGTTTTGCATGCGATTTTGCAGTCTTCACGTTTTTGGTGCGTTAACGCATGCGTTTCCATAACGGATCGCATGCATTACCAAAACGCGAACGGACGCATAATTGCATGCGCATCAGAAATCACGGAATTTCTCACGTTCCCGAGATTTCTATTTTAGGGGAAATCGCAGGCACAATCACGTGCCCTAACGCACGAAAAATGCGCTAGTGTGGCCTAGCCTAACTCACAGCTGTCACCAGGGATTCCGTTAGAGAGGGATCACTATTGGTAAATGTGTTAGAGAGGGATCACTATTGGTAAATCTGAGGTCCTATAAAGAACCTAGACTATCCTGTCATGTTTCAATCTTATTACATTTTATCAGTTCAGGACACAGGTTCATGGCTTCTATGGGATCTATTGCTTAAATAATGTAATAAACGATTAACAAACTCACTTAATTGTCTCAGAGAAATGGGCATGGAGATGTTTCCTTTCAGTCCCCGTATCAAATATAGATAAGCAACCAGTAGTTTGAAAACTACAACTCCCACCATTCCTCTACAAGCACTCTGTAGTTAGGGAATTCAAACTACAACTCTCAGCATTCCTCTACAAGCACTCTGTAGTTAGGGAATTCAAACCACAACTCCCAGCATTCCACTACAAGCACCCTGTAGTTTGGGAATTCTGGGAGTTGTAGTTTCCAAAACATCTATAGATCTACTGGTTGCCTATCCCCGATACATAGATATCTCTTACTGTCCAGCAAACAGCAGCTCTCCTTTGTTTCCCTGGTCCTCATACAGCAGAAGTGCATGGGTTAATTCTATCCTGCAGTTGATTGACAGGCTTGTTACCCAATAAATTGCTGCTCCTCCCCCTCAGACTCCATCAGGAAGATTCAATAAAAGTTCATGTCGTTTAAAATGGTGCTAATTTTGCCCCAGCCAATCAGATCTTATTTAACATTTGAAAACTAACATCTGATTGGTTGGGGCAAAATTAGCACCATTTTTAACAATAAGACCTTTTATTGAATAACCCTGCAAGTCTTTTTCTCCTGTGGACAGACTAGTTTATGGATCTCTCACCCCTTCTCTACAATTTCCCAGCTGGTCTCTTCCCAGCTGAAGCTCGCACTCTCTGTATACAAGCAGAAAGCGAGATAGGCTTAGCGAGCCAGCACTTCCGCACGCATTCGGTGCAGTCCGGAAGTATCGCGAGAGTTCAGGAGAAATGTGTGACGTTTTTAAAGTCCCGGAACTCCCGCATGAGTGATCAGCTGCACTCTCAGATGCTAAAGGTTTGGTCTTACCACTCTGATCACAAAACTGTTTGGTGTTCAGCCATCAGCTCTAATACATCTCTGCCCAGGATCTTTACATATCTGCCTGTACGCTGTAAGTCTCAGCTTGTAAGAGGTAACAGTAAATAATGTAAATGCAATTCAGCTCACCACATCTCCTATAGACTTTGGTTGCCCAGATGTCTGTTCCTGGACATAAATTCAAAATAAAAGTGTGTAGTATAGAGCAACCAAAAACTCAGACAACCCCACAGGTATTGCTATAAACAACCGTGCATTTATTGTGCACACCACGACATGTTTCGGACAGTCTAGGTCCTTTCTCAAGTGTGCACATTGATACATACTTGTCATCAGGAGCGACTATTCGATGGGGTAGAAAGAGAATAACTTTCAAAAATGTTACAAGATATTAGATTGGTTAACGATTTTATGGCAGAGGCGTCCCTAGATTCAATTAAGCTAAATTCAATGCAATGAGCCAAACAACAGTGGCTCGCCGGGCACTGTGCTTAAGACAATGGCGTGTCGATAACTTGTCAAAGCAGGGTTTAACCAACTTACCACTTGATGGAAGTCCCTTATTTGGGTCGTCACTAGATGACATCATTGAGAAAAACTCAATAAAAAAAAGACATTGCCAACTCCAAGAAAAGTCAGAAGAGAGTTCCCGTCCACATCTTCAAGTATGAATTATAAACAAGCAAGGCAATATAGGCCAGGCAAACCAACTTTTCAGAAACAAACTTGGAAAACAGAGCAGAACCTTTTTTGAGAAAATAAGAATACAAGAGGAAGAGGCAGAATTTTCTGACTGGCTACCCAGTCACAAGTTAGGAGGAAGGCTCTCACAGTTTGTGACGAAATGGAAAAAAAGTCAAACAGATGTCTGGACAATGCAGACAATATCGAAGGGATACAGTATAGAGTTTTGCAAACTTCCTCAAAAGAAAAAGGTATGTAGAGTCCCCAATACCAAAGTTAAAGCAAGCAGTACAAGAACTGGGAAAGATAATTCAAAACCTCCTACAACAAGTTAATATAGAAGTACCAAGGAAAGAAGAAAAGAAAGGTGTCTATTCTCTTTTCTTTCTATGGAAAAAGAAGAAAGGGGATTTCAGGGCAATATTGGATTTAAGATATCTGAACCAGTTCCTAAAGAAAGTGAAATTCACAATGGAGACACTGAGATCAATAACGTCCCAAATTCACAAAAAAGATTGGATGGTAAAGATAGAACTGAAGAGTGCGTATCATCATATACCCATATTGCCAAGTCACAGGAAATTTCTCAGTGTGAAAGAATGTCATTACCAATACAAATGTCTACCGTTTGGTCTAGCATCATCACCACAAACTTTTACAAAGGTGTTGGCTCCGCTAATAGCTCATCTGAGGCTGAAAGGAATACAAGTTTATGCTTATCTCGACAACATATTAGTAAAAGCAAGGCATCAAGAAACGTTGAGAAAGCATTTAGTGATAACAATGTCATCTTTAAATACCCATGGTTGGATAATAAAAAGTTAATCCCAAATCAAGAGAGTCCACATAAAATCCAAGGACCTGCAGATTTATTTGCCACAACAAAAACGGTTAGAAATAATACAGCAAATGAAGAATTTCTTAGCCTATTCTCATTCAACAGCTCAAGTGTGCCAAAAGATACTGGGAAAGCTAGTAGCGTCAAAGGAGGCAGTGAAGTGGGCATTATTTCACATGAGACCTTTACAATTGGAGCTGTTGAGACAGTGGAATACCAGGATGAGTCCCAATCAAATTATATTTCTTGCTCAGATAATGAGGAAAAAAATGGAATGGTGGAAGAGACCATCTTCAAGCCAATACATGTTTATTCATATCACTGGATCATAATTACAGTGGATGCCAGCCCCACGGGCTGGGGAGCAGTGTGCAACAATCAAGTAGTGGAAGGATTGTGGAACAAGTTGTGGAAACAAAAACATCAAAATTTGAGAGAGATGAAGGCGGTATCAGCAATGAAAGCCTTCAAAGAAACAATCAAAGGTCGAGCAATTCAAATACAGTCCGACAATATGGCAGTAGTCTGCTATATAAACAAACAAGGGGGAAAGAGAAGTCTCAGTCTATGGAGACAAGTAGCAGAGATACAGAGCTGGTCAGAAAGGAACTTGGAACAAATAAGATCTGTGCATATTCCAGGGAAACAGAACACCCAAGCGGATTGGTTGAGCAGACATACGGTCAATCCAGGGGAGTGGAGTCTGAACAATTCAGTATTCAAAATGCTAGCCAACAAGTGGGGTTGGCCAGAAATAGGCTTGATGGCGACCAGGTACAATTGCAAAGTAAAAAAGGTTTTGCTCATGGTTCCCAGACAGACTAGCGTTTGCCACCAACACATTCTCAATCAAATGTTCGTTCAGGATGATGTATGTGTTTCCACCTACCCCTCTAATACAGAGAGTAATCAGGAAGATAGAGGAAGATAAGTCCGAAGTCATAATAATACTTCCTTGGTGGCCAAGAAGGCCTTGGTTTTCATGGGTACTGTCAATAGCCCAATATCCTCCAGTGAGACTACACAATGTTCCAAACTTACTGTCACAAGGGAGTCTGAAACATCCAGATCTAAAGAGGCTCAGCCTAGCGGCATGGAATTTAAAACCGATCCTTTAAAAGAAAGGGGGCTGTCAGAAGAAGTTATAGAAACACTGATGTCTTCACGAAAGGTTTCAACTTCAAAATCATATTACAAGACGTGGGAAAGGTTCCAGTTAGAAAATGTACTTCAATTACTCCAAGAGGGATTACAAAAGGGACTTAGTGTATCCACTCTTAAAAGACAAGTTTCAGCACTGTCAGTAGTACTTAACAAAAGTTGGGCACTTGACCCCCTAATGATAAGGTTCTTTAAGGGGATAAAACATATTAAACCACCAATAAAAAGTCAAGTTCCACCATGGGATTTGACGTTGGTGCTAAATACGCTGAAAAACGGTCCATTTGAACCTATAGAAAATTCTGACATTAAAAGCCTTACGTTAATTCTGTTCCTAGTCACAATAACTTTGGCTAGAAGAGTGTCTGAGATAAATGCATTAAGGATATCACCTTACCTTCTGTTTTAGGAAGATAATATAATCCTAAGAACAGATGTTAAATTTATACCAAAAGTGGTGTTGCAGTTTCACATGAACCAGGATATAGTACTACCACTACTACAACAGAGTGATTCAGACCATCTATTGGATGTAGGAAGAACACTAAGAGAATATTTGAGTCGAACACAAGACTTCAGGAAGTCAGATTCACTTTTTGTCTTGTTCCAAGGGGAGAGGAAAGGTCTTCAACCCTCCAAACAAACGCTCTCAGCTTGGATAACGCAGGTAATTAGACAAGCGTACAAAAGGGCAGACCAAGTACAGCCAGACAGAGTGACAGCACACTCAAAGAGTGCAGTATCGACTTCCTGGGCGTTTTCTGCAAAACTTCTGATGTTACGGATATGCAAAGCAGCGGCGTGGTCAAATCCCACAACTTTCATAAAACACTACAAACTTGACGTAGTAAATAGAAATAAATCAGAATTTGGCTCTAAAGTTCTAGAGTCAGTAAATGTTAAATAAATAATAGTTAAGCATATTGAGTGTCTCCCACCTTTTCTTATTTTTACTGCTTTAAAAAAAAACATGCACTTCCACTGCTGTATTCCAGACCAGGAAAAGAAAATCTCGGTAAGTATTAATTATGATTTTCTGGTTTCTATTGAGAGGGGAGGGGTGGGGTGAGGTGAGAGACTGTCACATGTTTTACAAAGGAAGTGACATACAAGTCTTGCAACTTTCTACTTACACTTCCTACTAATTCAGAAAATGCTCAGAAAATGTTTTGATTCGCTAACACTGCTGTCAATCTAATTTTAAGCACACCATTGGATACAACACTAAAAGGGAAGTGAGAAATATTTTCCTTTGTAAGCTTCCATTGCCTCTCTGTAAAACTTCCTGGGGTGTGGCTTAAAAGTCCATTTGGAAGATCCCATTACAGTACTGTCACCAGTCAATTATAACACATTATGAAGTATACTGTTACTGTTTCCTAACATTTTGGAGATAGATATGGGTATTAAATATTTGGATGATTTGTCAAGCCCTGAATAAAATAAATAAACCAATTTTAGCTAGCAAGTGGAGCATGCTACAAGAACATGAATATACATACTGAATTTGCCTTTCCAAGAAGTCAACACCGATGGTTTTCTTGTAATCCTTGGTAAATATTCCTTTGCAGTATCTCTGTATCATGCTCGACTTTCCAACTGCACCATTCCCCACCACCACCACTTTAATAGCAACCTCCATATCTTCCTCCAACATCCTGGCAGATATAGAATTCCAGCTAGATGTAATTTTTTTCAACCAACCTGCAAAAATAGAATATTTTTAAGCTAAGTAATGTTAATGGATGATTTGTATGATGCTATACCAGGCCTTCTCGCTGCTATGACTGATTGTAAGGCTATAATGTATGTATAATTAATTTGTAAAGCGCCACTTGGGGACGCAGCGCTGTACAGTAACAAAATACAATAAAGTCATACAAGGGGGATAAATACATAAATAGTTCAGTACATAAATATATAACTTTATATAAATAGAAGTGCTAGAGCTTTGCCACAAGAGGTAATGAGGTCCCTGCCCCGTAGAGTTTACAGATAACATACAATGGAATGGGTATAAGTGCTGGAGTGAGACGAATGCACTGCAAATAAAACATTCATATACTATGCTGGTTACCAGATATGTAGGATGTAAGGTTATATTTAAATCTGCTAGTTGAGGTTTCTTCACGTAGAGAGAGGGGAATACAATTCCAGAGGATGGGAGCCACAAGAGAAAAAGGTTTATGGTGAGAAGAAGCAGTACAAGTGGGGGGTCTGTACAGGAGCTGGTTCTGCGATGGGGAGACTAGAGAGGAAATATAAGGAGAAGCAGCAGAGCGAAGGGATTTAAATGTTAGGAGAAGGATTTTTTATGCAATGGGCCGTTTAGATTTTTAGATTATGTTTCTTAACATACTGTACTTTAATGTGTTCCATCTCTGCCACCAATCATACAATATACATGCAAAATTAGTAAAACAGCTTGAAAGATTGTTGTAAGCAGCAGCAGACAATTGGTGGACACATCATTGATATTATAAGCCAGTCATATTACTCTATTATCCAATCTAGGCTTTTAAGCAGCCAGCTCAATAGACATCAACAGAAAAACCTTTAAAGGACAACAAAAGCCACAGAACCAGAAGGTAGAACACCTTGATATATAACCAATAATCTGTGTCTTACCTCTCATTTTGATACAGGCGCTGGGAAATTTACCTAAATAATATATGGTTTGTGCCTTACTTAACAGCATTCTAGTATCACACAGTTAGGTCAACGACCATTATGTTCTGCACATGCTCAGTCTGCTATGGCAGAAACTTGTTACAGTTGGTCACACCCATTAATAATCTCTAGCCAATCCTTTTACAGGACTGAGGTCAGGAGGTGTGGTCTGACACTGCACATACACACAGATACTTTCAGTTCTTAACAGGCTTACATTTACTTTAATACAATTTACTGAAGTGGTATTTTATAGCTTATTGGTGTTTTCAGGGGGTTGTTTTCAGATTCTGGATTATAAAAAAAATTGGGTTTAGTTCTCCTTTAATAAAAATAGTTGCCAGATGTTTTTTTTGGCACAAAGGCAACTTGACTTCTGGTACTTGTCCAGTTTAATAATTAGCCTAATTTGTTAAAGTTTATTCTGTACACCAATACAGGGAAAAAGTCCAGGAATCTATAAATCAGCAAGATAATCTTCTGTTGTAATATTTGATGCTGAAATCAGAGATACCTTGATCAGAATTCCCGGTCACTTTAATCTGTACTTAACATCAGTAAAAGGGTAATTTAACATGAATACTCATTCCATGTTTTTCAATACATATATGTTGCTTTTTGCTTGAACAATACTTGTGCCACCATGACTAGATCAAAAAGCTCTCAAACTTTTAGAATGAAAGCAACATATACAATGAGCTTTGGGAGGAGGTCAAAACGACAGATACTCTAAAAACCAGACCACCACAGAAAGAGATGAATGCAAGATGAGAAGCACAATCCTTCAAGTGCATCTTGCCAATATAAATTTAAAAACAAATACACAAATTAGATATAACAGAGAGGTGTACAAGAATAAAATATTTCCAGATGAAAAAACATCAGGTCAATAATAAAATTCACCCACTAAGACCAAGACAAAGGCCAGGAACTTCAGGAACTTACAGTGTTCAAATGAAGATTAAAAACTGGTATGTCTGTACATCTTAAAGGGTAACTATTCCCTAAAAACTTTGCCAGGGAGACTGAAAGCTGCAAACCATGAATTAAATTCTAGAGCTAATTATAAAATAAAGCAGAATGAAGAAAAATACTTGCTCCAGTCTCGCATGGAAATATATATTCAGTATACCTTTAAAGATATATATATATATATATATATATATATATATAGATATATATATATATATATACACTTTGGGTCGGGAGAGTAAAATCGTCCTAATGTATGGTCACCTTAACTTACCAAGCAATTATCTATACCTAAAAAATTATTTACAAGCATAAGCAACCAGTAGCCCTGACTTCTGCAGAGTGCTTGAAAGGTAATGCTAGGAATTGTAGTTTTCAACATCTAGAGGGCTACTGGTTGCCAGTCTCTGATTTGCATGTTTGGCAAATGTGTACATTCTTAAAACGGAAATGTGTAAAGACAACAGTTAAGGATGAGGACTAATGAGGCAAAAATCCGTCTGGGAAAATTATAAATTATAAATTTTTTAAATTAATAAAATTAATGATATGACAAAAGATTGATTATTCAGGAGTGAAAACACTCAGGTGGATTAATAGTTCTCTGTTCCATGCATCAGTTTTTCAGTAAAAGATTTCAATGTATGAGCTGTACAAGAGCTACGTGTTACTAGTTGCTATGGAAAGGTCAGTTTTGTTTGGTAGATTACACTCCAAACCTGGGATTGCTAAGTAAACAATGACAATAGTAACCACCTCAATTCCAATGTTGCATTTCCTGAAAAATTCAGCGAGTGGCCAATAAAGGAATAAAAATAGGTATTTAGCAAAAATATTTTCCACACAAGTGGGTAGCTATGTGGTTATATTTCTGGTTTGCTACAGATGGTGCACCCTGTGTTAAATCACAAATGAAGTAGGTGGCTTGCCTTATATGGAGAGCTGCCATGCATCTTTATGCAAGAGTGGATGTGTTCATTCATAAACTTCTACTGGGGAAATCAGCATTGTAAATGTTTAAAATACATCAAGACCACAGACAGCCAAGTTTTATAAACCTTATATATATTCACTCCATTTTTTTTTTTTTTACCAAACTGTCAATGGTCCAAATTCCCATGTTTGAAATACCTGAACCTCTTGCTGATCTTGTATCTTGTTTGAACGTTGGATGTAGTATTAACACTGATGATAAGGACAATAATACTGTTTATATGTCTTAATATTAATACCTACTACTGACTTACCGTAATTGTAATATACCTCTCCACAGTTGAAGAGAAAATAATTTATGAACAATTTTTCTATTGGATAACAATTTGTACCTTTCCATAAACAGGCCAACAATTATATCAAACAAGAATTAATGCATATTATTAAGTGTTAATACATTAGGAGTGAGGTTCTTACCATGAAGAGCCTAGAGAATTATACCTACCCCCTCCTTTTGCAAGCACTGTTAAAAGTAGATGTAATTATAATTGTGGTGTCAATCTAGGTAGGTGGGTGAACATACAGATAAAACAGAGGGGTAGCAAACATTTATTATGTTGGTGGCAGTGAGGCAAAATACAGGCTAAAATCAAAGTGCATGTGTACTCCTGATAGATTTATTACCCCCCACCCTCAATGATAAAATTGCAATACTGCAATATTTTCATGGCTTCCTGGTGTTAATGAACAAAGATACTCACCACCAAGTCTGCTGGTGCGTCTTCAGATTGTATCCACCTACTCTGATAACATCACAAACTCTTTGAGTTTCAATAGTGCAATAAAGAAGACAGCTCATGTAGCTGATGCAAGCCATTGACCATGACTGATAGGTAACACCTGGAAGGATCACTGATGGAAAGAGGTACTGATGGACTGTTGGTGAGTATTTTTATTTAGTAATGCCAAGGAGCCAGGTAAGTATTGCAATCATAGTGTTTGGAGGAGGGGGGGTAATAAGAAAATAAAAGGCCTTAAGGGCTAGGCCACACTTGCGCAATTTTTCTGTATTTGCACATGCGATTTTTTGCGAACATAGGAATCGCGGGTGCGATGCGATTGCGCATCCATTAGCGATACACAATTGATCGCCATTTTATGCGCATTGCACATGTGATTTTTTTGCGAACATAGGAATCGCAGGTGCCATGCGATTGCCCATCCGTTTGCGATACGCAATCGATCGCCATTTTATGCACAATCTCATGCGATTTCGGATCGCAATAGGAGAAATCCCATGCGCAAACGCACTGGAATCACGTGTGTGGAGCAGTGTGCCCGTAAATCTACAAAATAGGGATTGGGGCCTTATTTCTAAAAGGCACAGTATTGCAGATTTACTGGCTTTGTAACTTACTAAAAACGATTCACAGTTTACAACAGAGTCCTTCCTTAGCATGGCACGTACTGCCCATACAATCCCATGGTATTTGCAAATAAAGACGGGATACCATGGCATTGTAAGACAGATCGTAAGTCTGTCGTAAGAAAGCACTTTACAGCTACAACCACATTAGTCCCTGTACGTCATTTTCACCCCTCACAACCTTTCCATACTCTGCAAATCTCTCCGAATCCGATGGGACTTGTCAGGTATGAGTAAGATGGACTGGGGACCAAGTGTAGTGTGACAGCGGTCCGGACACAATGAACAAACCCTATACAAGGGGAAACGTGTAGTGACGGTGCTGATGTAAAGGGGAAGAAGAAATACAAATGACTCCTAGTGAGGACAATCCTTCCACACAAAATAACTGACTTGTCTCAACAAATTCCATAAACAATGTAAAGGGTCCCAGTCTTTACTTGCCAATAGTCCGGAATTTCCGGGACAGTCCAGGGTTTTAGGAGGCAGTTCCGCTATCATAAATTACCGGGAAAAGTCCCGAGATCTTGGCCGAACCGGAACACTGTACCTTTAGAGTTAAATGATCCTGTGCGGCGCTGGTACCGCTGCCGTAACCAGGCAAGTTACGCTAGACCAGACAGTGTCTGCACGTTGTTGAAGCTTGCTGCCCTCTACGTGCGGCGACACGTCCCTGCACGCACGCACAGAGGGGGAGGGGTTACAGGAGACTACTGAGCAGAGAAAGATCCGTCAGCGGCTGCGCGTAGCTGAATTTCCCAGTGTCAGTCAGTGTAAGTTGAGCTCAGCTGTGTTTAATGTTTTATGTTATTGAAGAACTGCTGTATACTGTATGCATATGTTAGAAAGGGGTCTCCATACTGTATACAGAAATTCCTATTTCCTCGAAAGAATACATTTTAATCAATGAAATCTGCAAGCAAACTAGAAAGGGAAAATCTAGGGAAAACTAGAAAGTATAAACTTTAAATTTGGCTTGAAAGGCCGCATTTTGGAAGGTAATGTATGTGTTCGTGCTGCAGAATTTAAAACTCAATAATGCCAATGATAAGGACTTTTTTTACTTACCGTATATACTCGAGTATAAACCGACCCGAGTATAAACTGAGGTACCCAATTTCAGCTAAAAAATCTAATAAAAGTTGTTAACTCGAGTATAAACCGAGGGTAGTAACTTGGCATTCAAGATGTTTGGAAACTACAACTCCCAGCTAATAAAGCATGCTGGGAATTGTAGTTTCCAAACATCTTGAATGCCACCCTCACCCTCCCATCCAGTTCAGTTTGTACCTGTGGGCTCTCCTCCATCCAAGGGCTTCCTGTTGCTGGCATTGAAGGTAAGTGTCTTCCCCATTCCGGCAGCAGCGGCCTCTCCATTCCGGCAGCAGCGTCTTCCCCATTCCGGCAGCAGCGGCCTCTCCATTCCGGCAGCAGCGTCCTCTCCATTCCGGCAGCAGCGCGCTGAATCCCTGTACTGGCGCGCCGGCTGACGTCAATAATTGGCGCCGGCCTTGGCGCCGGGCAGTGACGTCGGCCGGCGCGCCAGTACATGGATCATGCGTCTGCCGGAATGGAAAGGACGCTGCTGCCGGAATGCAAAGGATGTTACAGGTACTTAGTGACTCGAGTATAAACCGAGTCCAAGTTTTCAGGCTGGTTTTACAGCCTGAAAAACTCGGTTTATACTCGAGTATATACGGTACCCATTAAAGAGCAAGTCCAGCCCCAAAATGAAAACTTACATACAGGGAAATAACCCCCCAAAACCCTAAACAGTAATAGTTTGAAATATGAAATATATAAGTCTAACCTGAAATCCTGCACAATTTCCCCTGATTCTGCTTCCTGGTTCTTCCAGTTACCAACTGTCAGTTATGGATTTGACAGTTGACATCACAGCCAATAACTGAATGTTAATTCCCTGTCTGCTTATTCTGAGCATGCCCAGGCTCAGTACAGGTTTCTAAATTGCTCAGTTTCCATGAGAGATCCAGAAGCATAGCAGGAATACAGTAATGAATTCATAGGACAAACTATGATATATCAACATATTTTAAAGAGGCAATTCTTTCTAAAAAATGTTCTTATGAGGGTGGAGTTGTCCTTTAAATATGGCTGTCACATGTATGAATGGGTAGGTCAGTTGGTGTATGTACCTGTGTCAGGTTGGGAGATAAAAGACTAACGGAGATTCAATAAAAGTTCTTATCATTTAAAATGGTGCTAATTTTGCCCCAACCAATCAGATGTTAGCGTACAAATGTTAAATAAGATCTGATTGGTTGGGGCAAATTTAGCACCATTTTAAATGGTAAGAACTTTTATTGAATAACCCTGTAACTTTTTTGATGATTGTTCAAAATGTCTTTTGACTATATTTACCCTTTAAATATGGCTACCACAGTAATGGAGGGGTAGGTCAGTAGGTGTGTATTCCTGTGTCAGTTTTGGGATTAGAAAAACTAACTTTTTTGATTATTGGTCAAAATTAGTTTTTTTAACTATAGTTACCCTTTAAGTATGCTGCCACAGAAATGGAGGGGTAGTTCAGTAGGTGTGTGTGCCTGTGTCAGGTTGGGGGTTAAAAAAACAAACTTTGTTGATGATTAGTCAAAATTGTTTTTTTTGTCTATAGTTACCCTTTAAATATGGTTGCCATGGAAATGGAATGGTGTGTGTACCTGGGTCAGGTTGGGGGTTAAAAAAACAAACTTTGTTGATTATTGATCAATATTTTTTTTTTTTTTTACTTTAGTTACCGTTTAAAGGGCATCTATAGTGGGAAAATGAACTTTTTTTTCTTTCTTTCCATGTGTTCTATAATTTCCCACAACCCCCAGAGTGTCTTCACTTTTTTCAGATTCACTCTCTGTACTGAGATACACCAGGTAGAAGACCTACTTGGACTGTCAATCAAATCCCTGTGACGTGATCCCCCCTCCCTGCTCTGTAATAAACATAGAGATAAGAGCATTAGCAGGGGGAGAGAGGTAGCTTTGATGACAGATATAAGGCTGCACTTGACCCTACTTCTTAATAGCTTTCACTGATTGATGATGGGTCACAAAGTGAGAAATCGTAAACTGTACTGATCTCCTTCTTCCGTGTCTCCAGGACAGCTTGCTTTCTATTGGCCACTGTGCGTGGGTGTGTTTTTCAGGATGTTGAACTTTTAACTCCTACTGCACATGATAAGCTTGTCGGTTAGCCAGGGTTGAGACATGGAGGAGGTAACAGAGGGGAGGGGGAAGGGGGGAGTGCTGCACAGAGATCTGACACCATGGTTAAACAAAGTCACTGACAGAGATAGGATTAAGGCAGCACAGAGTACATGAATTTAACTTTGCAAAGGGGCAATGTGTTTTTTTTCACTATAGATGCCCTTTAAATTGTGATTCTTGAGGAGCAGTCCTAACCGTATAATCCCAGGGGAAGCTCCCACTATGCACCTACAAATGGATAGCAGGAATGTAAACTTTCTTTTCCAGATGGAAAAGGAAGTTAGAGATGAAACTGCAGTGCAGAAAAACACCCATATTTGGACATATATACTGAATTTAACTGTAAGAAAAGGATTAGCTGCAGGCTAGATACTGGAAAAAATTGAGAGATTAAAATTAAGACCTAGGACGGTGATCCTCAAACTGCGGCTCTCCAGATGTTTGAAAACTACAACTCCCAGCATTCCTCAACTACAGAGGGAAGCATAGGAATGCTGGGAGTTGTAGTTTTCAAACATCTGGAAGCCGACAGTTGCCCTTCAGTGACCTAGGACAACTCACATCTTCATTGGGACATGTTAAAGGGTATGTCCACCCTAAAAAAATTTTTTTGATATAAGATTCCCCCTGGTCTCCCAGCCCCAACCGCTATATTATATTTAAAGAAAGCTCCCCAAACACTACTTACTCCCTCTTTCCTCCGCCGCGCTCCGCCTCTGCTGCGAGAAATGCAAGCAGAGGGGCGGGACCGGCAGCCGCATCTCTGATTGGCTGAGTGGCAGCCAATCACGGACGCGGCTGCCGGCAGCTCACTTCGGCGGAGGAAAGAGGAGAGGTAAGTAAAGTTTGGGGAGCTTTCTTAAAATATAAATATAGTGGTTGGGGCTGGGAGACCAGGGGGAATCTTACACATTAAGGGTTTAAAGCTAGGGGGAGGGAATTGGAAGAGGGAGGGAGAGGGAGGGGGAGAAGGGCTGCAGTACGCATGCCAAACTTCTCAGAGGCCAGGTAGAGGCAGAGTCCATTATGGACTCTGCTGTCCTCCTGGTGGGCAGTTTTTGGGACTTTGGGGGGGGACTACAGGAGAACCATATGGAGCTGGGATGTAAGGTAAGGATTAAGCTACACTACATGGTGGGGCCAGTAGTTGGGGGGATTATAGTTTTGGGGGTGGACATGCCCTTTAAAAAGACATTACAGAGTGAGCAATTGAGGGTTCAGCATGCTTCTGAACTCTAGATATTCGACACTGGAGAGAAAGGATAAGAGTTGTTCATAGACATCTTCTTACAACTATAAGAAACTAATCTGGAGATATACTTTTCTCCCTGTCTGAATCCTGGCAATTTTAAAAATTATTGATCCAGAAAAAATAAATAAATAATTTGATATAATGAGAGAGGATGTTATCCAGAGCTATTTACTACTCAAATCTGTAACCTTTCATCCCAGCTTGGAGAAAAAGTAAAGGACAATTCGAAGATACCTGAACGGTTGAATTAGCTAATCACTGAAGATCTATTCTTCCTGGAGACTGCATTCAAACTGGAACATGAGCAGCTGAATATATGCAAACTGGAGATACTGGATCTGTTTCTCTTAAACTCTGAACCCTAGACCTACAAGGCTGGAATAGAAGGGTCAGTAATACAACCTGGAAAATCAGGTGAACAGAATAACATCACAAATCTGTGCTCCAGGGCAGCAGTAATCTCTGCTGGAGAGAGTAATCTCTCCACAAACAATACCCAACTGGGGCAGATGTGGTACCAGGTAACTACAAGCTGCGCTTAACACCCCTATAGGAATGTATCATCTTGGCTGAAGAAAATGATTGTAGAGGTCTCTGCTGCTTTATAATGATACAGCTCTACCATATATCTGACACCATGGTTAAACAAAGTCACTGACAAGAGATAGGATTAAGGCAGCACAGAGTACATGAATTTAACTTTACAAACGGGCAATGTATTTTTTTCACTATAGATGCCCTTTAAATATGGCTGCCACAGTAATAGAGGGGTAGGCCAGTAGGTGTGTGTAACTATGTCAAGTTGGGAGTTTTAAAAAATGTACTTTTTTATGATTGGTCCAAATTGTTTTTTGACTATAGATACCCTTTAAGTATGGCTTCAATAGCCTTTAAATATGGCTGTCACGTGAATGAATGAGTAGGTCAGTTGGTGTGTGTACTCGTGTCAGGTTGGGGGATTAAAAGACTAACTTTTTTTATGATTGGTCAAAATGTGTTTTTTAACCCTTTAAAAAGGTTCCAGCATACAATGACGATGGAAAGGAATGGCCTGTGAAGATCGGGGGGCTCATCGGGACATCCAAGATGGCTAGGGGCCAACAGCAGCTGCTCAGCATCCCCCCAGCCCAGCTGAGAGAAGAGGGAGACTCCCCAGGACCTTGCCCCTGTTTGGTGGGTGAGCAGCATCCCTGGATTGAAAGTACAGATGAATGGGTTACAGTCTCTGGATGCCTTGAAATCAGCCCAGAGGAAATATCTAGGCCCCATGGCTGGAGGGGGAGTAAGAGCCTCTTTTGGCTGGAGGGTAGAGGAGCCCCATTGCCACTGGCTGGTGGGTGAGCGGCGTCCCTGGCTTGAGTGTACCGGGGAGTGGGTGAAAGTCTCTGGCTGCCTTAAAATCAGCTCAGAGGGAAAGGCCAATGGCCCTTGGCCACACCAGCCCAAATGCACCTGATCTTGTCTGACATTGGAAGCTAAGCAGGTGCAGGCCTGGCCAGTACCCGGATGGGAGACCAACCGGGAATACCAGGTGTCATAGACCTTTTCTTCTGCTTCACTCAACTGGCAGGCTTTTAAAAAGGTTCCAGCGTACAATGACGATGCAAAGGAATGGCCTGTGAAGATCGGGGGGCTCATCGGGACATCCAAGATGGCTGGGGGCCAACAGCAGCTGCCCAGGATCCCCCCAGCCCAGCTGAGAGAAGAGGGAGACCCCCCAGGACCTTGCCCCTGCTTGGTGGGTGAGCAGCATCCCTGGATTGAAAGAACAGGTGAATGGGTTACAGTCTCTGGATGCCTTGAAATCAGCCCAGAGGGAAAGGCCAATGGCCCTTGGCCACACCAGCCCAAATGCACCTGATCCTGTCTGACATTGGAAGCCAAGCAGGTGCAGGCCTGGTCAGCACTTGGATGGGAGACAAACTGGGAATACCAGGTGTCATAGACCTTTTCTTCTGCTTCACTCAACTGGCAGGCTTTTAAAAAGGTTCCAGCGTACAATGACGATGGAAAGGAATGGCCTGTGAAGATCGGGGGGCTCATCGGGACATCCAAGATGGCTGGGGGCCAACAGCAGCCGCCCAGGATCCCCCCAGCCCAGCTGAGAGAAGAGGGAGACTCCCCAGGACCTTGCTCCTGTTTGGTGGGTGAGCAGCATCCCTGGATTGAAAGTACAGGTGAATGGGTTACAGTCTCTGGATGCCTTGAAATCAGCCCAGAGGAAAATATCTAGGCCCCATGCTGGAGGGGAGTAGAGCCTCTTTTGGCTGGAGGGTAGAGGAGCCCCATTGCCACAGGCTGGTGGGTGAGCGGCATCCAAGGCTTCAGTGTACCGGGGAGTGGGTGAAAGTCTCTGGCTGCCTTAAAATCAGCTCAGAGGGAAAAGCCAATGGCCCTTGGCCACACCAGCCCAAATGCACCTGATCCTGTCTGACATTGGAAGCTAAGCAGGTGCAGGCCTGGTCAGTACCTGGATGGGAGACAAACTGGGGATACCAGGTGTTATAGACCTTTTCTTCTGCTTCACTCAACTGGCAGGCTTTTAAAAAGGTTTCAGCGTACAATGACGATGGAAAGGAATGGCCTGTGAAGATCGGGGGGCTCATCGGGACATCCAAGATGGCTGGGGGCCAACAGCAGCTGCCCAGGATCCCCCCAGCCCAGCTGAGAGAAGAGGGAGACCCCCCAGGACCTTGCCCCTGCTTGGTGGGTGAGCAGCATCCCTGGATTGAAAGTACAGGTGAATGGGTTACAGTCTCTGGATGCCTTGAAATCAGCCCAGAGGAAATATCTAGGCCCCATGGCTAAAGGGGGAGTAAGAGCCTCTTTTGGCTGGAGGGTAGAGGAGCCCCATTGCTATATCTCTGATCCCCAGAACCCTCAGGAAAATAGAGGAAGACAAAGCCCAGGTGATTATATCCATTCTGGCCAAGGAGACCCGGTTCCCTGGGTACAGAGGCTGGCCAAGCACCACTATACCCTTACCAATGATTCCAACTTAATAACCCAGGGAAATCTGATTCACTCCAACCTGAAACACTGAAACTGATGGCCTGGCTACTGAATCAAACCCATGAGGGAAGCAGGATATCGGATAAGGTAATACATACCTTAATGTCTTCCAGGAAGAAAACGACCTCAGACACATATACAGGTCTTGGGGAAAGCTCTCAAACTGGTGTAGAGAAAAAGGAAGGCAAACCGAAGATAAAAGGTGGGCACAATCCTAGAGTTCTTACAAGATGGTCTAGAAAAACAACTCAGTATTTCCACACTGAAGAGACAGATAACTGCCATATCTGCAGTTACTAACAAAAAATGGGCAACAGAACCAATGGTCGTCAGGTTCTTTAGAGGAGTGAGAAAGCTAAAACCTCAATATAAATCTCCAGTTCCCCGTGGTACCTACAAGAGTATTAGAAATGCTTAACAGGAGCCGTTTGAACCATGAATCAAAGGATATCAAGAACTGACACTCAAAAACCATTTTTCTAATAGCAATAACATCAGGACGAAGAATATCTGAAATCAGAGCTTTAAAGTGTGTTCCCACCATACCTAACTTTCCAAGGAAACAACTTGAATTAAAACCGGATACAAAATTCATCCCAAAAGTAGTACAAATTTCCATATAAATCAGGAGATAGTCTTACCATCACTAATGGACGCAACAGATCAAAATGAACTAGACATAGGTAGAACGCTAAAACAATACCTACTCAAAACACAAGACTTCAGGAAAACGAATACCTGTTATTAATTTTACAGGACCTAAAAAAGGGCAACGACCAGCACTCAAACCATATCTTCATGGATTATAAATACAATCAAGCAAGCATACACAATGGCAGAAGGCAACATGCCAAACAGAGTAAGCGCATTCCACCAGAGCGATGGCAGCGTCATGGGCATTTCAGGCAAAAGTTAGTCCTTTGGAAATCTGCAGAGCAGCAACATGGACTTCAATGTCTACATTAAACATTACAAATTAGATGTGATTGACAAACAAAAAGCTGAGTTTGCTAAAATTTTGGAAGCAGCAAAACCTGTTAAATAAATAATCCTAATAAAACCTAGCAGTGTCCCTCCCTTCATCATATATTACTGGTAAATCCATGCACTTCCACTGACGTGGAAGGACCAGGGAAAACAGAAAATCAAAACATATACTTACCGTGATTTTCTTTCTGGTCCTGAGACGTCAGGGAGTAGCTCCTCCCTCTTATATCCTCAACAGATACAGTCGATAAAGACACAAAGGTAGGAGGGCGGAGCTAAAATTTTTATTGGAGAACCGGCCTGTCACATGGGGTATAAAGGCGTTTAACCCATGCACTTCCACTGACGTCTCAGGACAGGAAAAGAAAATCACGGTAAGTATAGTTTTGATTTTCTGTTTTCCATCGTCATTGTACGCTGGAACCTTTTTAAAAGCCTGCCAGTTGAGCGAAGCAGAAGAAAAGGTCTATGACGCTGGTATTCCCAGTTGGTCTCCCATCCAGGTACTGACAGGCCTGACACCTGCTTAGCTTCCAAGTCAGACAGGATCAGGTGCATTTGGGCTGGTGTGGCCAAGGGCCATTGGCCTTTCCTCTGAGCTGATTTTAAGGCAGCCGAGGACTTTCACCCACTCCCGGTACACTGAAGCCTTGGACGCCGTCACCCACCAGCCTGTGGCAATGGGGCTCCTCTACCCTCCAGCCAAAAGAGGCTCTTACTCCCCCTTTAGCCATGGGGCCTAGATATTTCCTCTGGGCTGATTTCAAGGCATCCAGAGACTGTAACCCATTCACCTGTACTTTCAATCCAGGGATGTGCTCACCCACCAAGCAGGGGCAAGGTCCTGGGGGGTCTCCCTCTTCTCTCAGCTGGGCTGGGGGGATCCTGGGCAGCTGCTGTTGGCCCCCAGCCATCTTGGATGTCCCGATGAGCCCCCCGATCTTCACAGGCCATTCCTTTCCATCATCATTGTACGCTGGAACCTTTTTAAAAGCCTGCCAGTTGAGTGAAGAGAGGAAAAGGTCTAAACACCTGGTATTCCCAGTTGTCTCCATCCAGGTACTGACCAGGCCTGCACCTGCTTAGCTTCCAATGTCAGACAGGATCAGGTGCATTTGGGCTGGTGTGGCCAAGGGCCATTGGCTTTTCCCTCTGAGCTGATTTTAAGGCAGCCAGAGACTTTCACCCACTCCCCGGTACACTGAAGCCTGGACGCCGCTCACCCACCAGCCTGTGGCAATGGGGCTCCTTTCACCCTCCAGCCAAAAGAGGCTCTTACTCCCCTCCAGCCATGGGGCCTAGATATTTCCTCTGGGCTGATTTCAAGGCATCCAGAGACTTTAACCCATTCACCTGTACTTTCAATCCGGGATGCTGCTCACCCACCAAACAGGAGCAAGGTCCTGGGGAGTCTCCCTTTCTCTCAGCTGGGCTGGGGGGATCCGGGCGGCTGCTGTTGGCCCCCAGCCATCTTGGATGTCCCGATGAGCCCCCCGATCTCACAGGCCATTCCTTTCCATCGTCTGTACGCTGGAACCTTTTTAAAAGCCTGCCAGTTGAGTGAAGCAGAGAAAAGGTCTATGACAACTGGTATTCCCAGTTTGTCTCCATCCAAGTGCTGACCAGGCCTGCACTGTTGGCTTCCAATGTCAGACAGGATCAGGTGCATTTGGGCTGGTGTGGCCAAGGGCCATTGGCCTTTCCCTCTGGCTGATTTCAAGGCATCCAGAGACTGTAACCATTCACCTGTCTTTCAATCCAGGGAGTGCTGCTACCCACAAGCAGGGCAAGGTCCTGGGGGGTCTCCCTCTTCTCTCAGAGCTGGGCTGGGGGGATCGGCAGCTGCGTTGGCCCCCACCTCTTGGATGTCCCGATGAGCGCCCCCGATCTTCACAGGCCATTCCTTGCATCTGTCATGTACGTGGAACCTTTTTTAAAAGCCTGCCAGTTGAGTGAAGCAAGAGAAAGGTCTATGACACCTGGTATTCCGGTTGGTCTCCCATCCGGTACTGGCCAGGCCTGCACCTGCTTAGCTTCCAATGTCAGACAAGATCAGGTGCATTTGGGCTGGTGTGGCCAAGGGCCATGGCCTTTCCCTCTGAGCTGATTTTAAGGCAGCCAGAGACTTTCACCACTCCCCGGTACACTCAAGCCAGGGACGCCGCCACCCACCAGCCAGTGGCAATGGGGCTCCCTACCCTCCAGCCAAAAGAGGCTCTTACTCCCCCTCCAGCCATGGGGGCCTAGATATTTCCTCTGGGCTGATTTCAAGGCATCCAGGACTGTAACCCATTCATCTGTACTTTCAATCCAGGGATGCTGCTCACCCACCCAAACAGGGGCAAGGTCCTGGGGAGTCTCCTCTTCTCTCAGCTGGGCTGGGGGGATGCTGAGCAGCTGCTGTTGGCCCCTAGCCATCTTGGATGTCCGATGAGCCCCCCGATCTTCACAGGCCATTCCTTTCCATCGTCATTGATGCTGGAACCTTTTTAAAGGGGGAAAAAACACATTTTGACCAATCATAAAAAAAGTTAGTCTTTTAATCCCCAACCTGACACGAGTACACACACCAACTGACCTACTCATTCATTCACGTGAGCCATATTTAAAGGCTATTGAAGCCTACTTAAAGGGTATCTATAGTCAAAAAAACATGGACCAATCATAAAAAAGTACATTTTTTAAAACTCCCAACTTGACATAGTTACACACACCTACTGGCCTACCCCTCTATTACTGTGGCAGCCATATTTAAAGGGCATCTATAGTGAAAAAAATACATTGCCCGTTTGTAAGTTAAATTCATGTACTCTGTGCTGCCTTAATCCTATCTCTTGTCAGTGACTTGTTTAACCATGGTGTCAGATATATGGTAGAGCTGTATCATTATAAAGCAGCAGAGACCTCTACAATCATTTTTCAGCCAAGATGATACATTCCTATAGGGGTTTAAGCGCAGCTTGTAGTTACCTGGTACACATCTGCCCCAGTTGGGTATTGTTTGTGGAGAGATTACTCTTCCAGCAGAGATTACGCTGCCCTGGAGCACAGATTGTGATGTATTCTGTTCACCTGATTTTCCAGGTTGTATTACTGACCCTTCTATTCCAGCCTTGTAGGTCTAGGGTTCAGAGTTTAAGAGAAACAGATCCAGGATCTCCAGTTTGCATATATTCAGCTGCTCATGTTCCAGTTTGAATGCAGTCTCCAGGAAGAATAGATCTTCAGTGATTAGCTAATTCAACCGTTCAGGTATCTTCGAATTGTCCTTTACTTTTTCTCCAAGCTGGGATGAAAGGTTACAGATTTGAGTAGTAAATAGCTCTGGATAACATCCTCTCTCATTATATCAAATTATTTATTATTTTTCTGGATCAATAATTTTAAATGCCAGGATTCAGACGGAGAAAAGTATATCTCCAGATTAGTTTCTTATAGTTGTAAGAAGATGTCTATGAACAACTCTTATCCTTTCTCTCCAGTGTGAATATCTAGAGTTCAGAAGCATGCTGAACCCTCAATTGCTCACTCTGTAATGTCTTTTTAAAGGGCATGTCCACCCCCCCAAAACTATAATCCCCCCAACTACTGGCCCCACCATGTAGTGTAGCTTAATCCTTACCTTACATCCAGCCCCTATGGTTCTTGTAGTCCCCCCCCAAGTCCAAAAACTGCCCACCAGGAGGACAGCAGAGTCATATAGGACTCTGCCTCCTACCTGGCCTCTAGGAGAAGTTTGGATGCGTACTGCAGCTTCTCCCCCCTCCCTCTCCCTCCTCTTCCAATTCCCTCCCCCTAGCTTTAAACCCTTAATGTGTAAGATTCCCCTGGTCTCCCAGCCCAACAACTTTTATATTTTAAGAGCTCCCCAAACTTTCTTACCTCTCCTTTTCCTCCGCCGAAGTGAGCTGCCGGCAGCCGCGTCGTGATTGGCTGCCACTCAGCCAATCAGAGATGCGGCTGCCGGTCCCGCCCCTGTGCATTTTTCGCAAGCAGAGGGCCGGGAGCGCGGCGGAGGAAAGGAGGGAGGTAAGTAGTGTTTGGGGAGCTTTTTTAAAATAAATATAGCGGTTGGGGCTGGGAGACCAGGGGGAATCTTATATCAAAAAAAAATTTTTTAGGGTGGACATACCTTTAACATGTCCAATGAAGATGTGAGTTTGTCCTAGGTCACTGAGGGCAAACTGCGGCTCTCCAGATGTTTGAAAACTAACAACTCCCAGCATTCCTATGCTTCCCTCTGTAGTTGAGGAATGCTGGGAGTTGTAGTTTTCAAACATCTGGAGAGCCGCAGTTTGAGGATCACCGTCCTAGGTCTTAATTTTAATCTCTCAATTTTTTCCAGTATTAGCCTGCAGCTAATCCTTTTCTTACAGTTAAATTCAGTATATAGTCCAAATATGGTGTTTTTCTGCACTGCAGTTTCATCTCTAACTTCCTTTTCCATCTGGAAAAGAAGTTTAAATTCCTGCTATCCATTTGTAGTGCATATGGGAGCTTCCCTGGGATTATACGGTTAGGACTGCTCCTCAAGAATCACAATTTTAAAGGGCATCTATAGGAAAAAAAAACACATTGCCCCTTTGCAAAGTTAAATTCATGTACTCTGTGGCTGCCTTAATCCTATCTTGTCAGGGACTTTGTTTAACCATGGTGTCAGATCTCTGTGCAGCACTCCCCCCTTCCCCCTCCCCTCTGTTACCTCCTCCATGTCTCAACCCTGGCTAACGACAAGCTTATCATGTGCAGTAGGAGTTAAAAGTTCAAATCCTGAAAAAACACACCAAGCACAGTGGCCAATAGAAAGCAAGCTGTCCTGGAGACACGGAAGAAGGAGTCAGTACAGTTTACGATTTCTCACTTTGTGACCCATCATCAATCAGTGAAAGCTATTAAGAAGTAGGGTCAAGTGCAGCTTATATCTGTCATCAAAGCTACCTCTCTCCCCTGCTAATGCTCTTATCTCTATGTTATTACAGAGCAGGGAGGGGGGATCACGTCACAGGGATTTGATTGACAGTCCAAGTAGGTTCTTCTACCTGGTGTTATCTATACAGAGAGTGAATCTGAAAAAAGTGAAGACACTCTGGGGGTTGTGGGAAATATAGAACACATGGAAAGAAAGAAAAAAAAGTTCATTTTCCCTATAGATGCCCTTTAAACGGTAACTAAAGTAAAAAAAAAAAAAAATATTGATCAATAATCAACAAAGTTTGTTTTTTAACCCCCAACCTGACCCAGGTACACACACCATTCATTTCCATGGCAACCATATTTAAAGGGTAACTATAGACAAAAAAAAACAATTTGATACTAATCAACAAAGTTTGTTTTTTAACCCCAACCTGACACAGGCACACACCACCTACTGAACTACCCCTCCATTTCTGTGGCAGCATACTTAAGAGGTAACTATAGTTAAAAAACTAATTTGACCAAAATCAAAAAAGTTAGTTTTTCTAATCCCAAAACTGACACAGGAATACAAACCTACTGACTACCCTCCATTACGTGTGGTAGCCATATTAAGGGTAAAATATAGTCCAAACTTTGACAATCATCAAAAAAAGTTACAGGGTTATTCAATAAAAGTTCTTACCATTTAAATGGTGCTAAATTTGCCCCAACCAATCAGATCTTATTTAACATTTGTACGCTAACATCTGATTGGTTGGGGCAAAATTAGCACCATTTAATGATAAGAACTTTTATTGAATCTCCGTTAGTCTTTATCTCCCAACCTGACACAGGTACATACACCAACTGACCTACCCATTCATACATGTGACACCATATTTAAAGGCACAACTCCACCCTCATAAGAACATTTTTGAAAGAATTGCCTCTTAAAATATGTTGATATATCATAGTTTGTCCTATGAATTCATTACTGTATTCCTGCTATGCTTCTGGATCTCTCATGGAAATGAGCAATTTAGAAAACCTGTACTGAGCCTGGGCATGCTCAGAATAAGCAGACAGGGAATTAACATTCAGTTATTGGCTGTGATGTCAACTGTCAAATCCATAACTGACAGTTGGTAACTGGAAGAACCAGGAAGCAGAATCAGGGGAAATTGTGCAGGATTTCAGGTTAGACTTATATATTCATATTTCAAACTATTACTGTTTAGGGTTTTTGGGGGGTTATTCCCTGTATGTAAGTTTTCATTTGGGGCTGGACTTGCTCTTTAATGGGTACCGATATACTCGGTATAAACCGAGTTTTTCAGGCTGTAAAACCAGCCTGAAAACTTGGACTCGGTTTATACTCGAGTCACTAAGTACCTGTAACATCCTTTGCATTCCGGCAGCAGCGTCCTTTCCATTCCGGCAGACGCATGATCCATGTATGGCGCGCCGGCCGACGTCACTGCCCGGCGCCAAGGCCGGCGCAATTATTGACGTCAGCCGGCGCGCCAGTACAGGGATTCAGCGCGCTGGTGCCGGAATGGAGAGGACGCTGCTGCCGGAATGGAGAGGCCGCTGCTGCCAGAATGGGGAAGACGCTGCTGCCGGAATGGAGAGGCCGCTGCTGCCGGAATGGGGAAGACACTTACCTTCAATGCCAGCAACAGGAAGCCCTTGGATGGAGGAGAGCCACAGGTACAAACTGAACTGGATGGGAGGGTGAGGGTGGCATTCAAGATGTTTGGAAACTCAACTCCCAGCATGCTTTATTAGCTGGGAGTTGTAGTTTCCAAACATCTTGAATGCAAGTGAGGGTGGCATTCAAGATGTTTGGAAACACAAACTCCCAGCATAATAAAGCATGCTGGAGTTGTAGTTTCCAAACTCTTGAATGCACCCTCACTGGCATTCAAGATGTTGGAAACTACAATTCAGCATGCTTTATTAGCTGGGAGTTGTAGTTTCCAAATCTGAATGCCAAGTTACTACCCTCGGTTTATACTCGAGTTAACAACTTTTATTAGATTTTTTAGCTGAATTGGGTACCTCAGTTTTACTCGGGTCGGTTTATACTCGAGTATATACGTAAGTAAAAAAAGTCCTTATCATTGGCATTATGAGTTTTAAATTCTGCAGCACGAACACATACATTACCTTCCAAAATGCGCGGCTTTCAAGCCAAATTTAAAGTTTATACTTTCTAGTTTTCCCTAGATTTTCCCTTTCTAGTTTGCTTGCAGATTCATTGATTAAATGTATTCTTTCGAGGAATAGGAAATTCTGTAAACAGTATGGAGACCCCTTTCTAACATATGCATACAGTATACAGCAGTTCTTCAAACATAAACATTAAACACAGCTGAGCTCAACTTACAGACTGACACTGGGAAATTCAGCACGCGCAGCCGCTGACGGATCTTTCTCTGCTCAGTAGTCTCCTGTAACCCTCCCCCCTCTGTGCGTGCGTGGCAGGGACGTGTCGCCGCACGTAGAGGCAGCAAGCTTCAACAACGTGCAGACACTGTCTGGTCTAGCGTAAACTTGCCTGGTTACGGCAGCGGTACCAGCGCCGCACAGGATCATTTAACTCTAAGGTACAGTGTTCCGGTTCGGCCAAGATCTCGGGACTTTCCCGGTAATTTATGATAGCGGAACTGCTCCTAAAACCCTGGATGTCCCGGAAATTCCGGACTATTGGCAGTAAAGAAGGACCCTTTACATTGTTTATGGAATTTGTTGAGACAAGTCGTTATTTTGTGTGGAAGGATTGTCTCACTAGGAGTCATTTGTATTTCTTCTTCCCCTTTACATCAGCACCGTCACTACACGTTTCCCTTGTATAGGGTTTGTTCATTGTGTCCGGACCGCGTCACACTACACTTGGTCCCCAGTCCATCTTACTCATACCTGACAAGTCCATCGGATTCGGAGAGATTTGCAGAGTATGGAAGGTTGTGAGGGGTGAAATGACGTACAGGGACTAATGTGGTTGTAGCGTAAAGTGCTTTCTTACGACAGACTTACGATCTGTCTTACAATGCCATGGTATCCCGTCTTTATTTGCAAATACCATGGGATTGTATGGGCAGTACGTGCCATGCTAAGGAAGGACTCTGTTGTAAACTGTGAATGTTTTTAGTAAGTTACAAAGCCAGTAAATCTGCCAATACTGTGCCTTTTAGAAATAAGGCCCCAATCCCTTTTTGTAGATTTACGGGCACACTGCTCCACACAGTGATTCCAGTGCGTTTGCGCATGGGATTTTCCTATTGCGATCCGAAATCGCATGAGATTGTGCATAAAATGGCGATCGATTGCGTATCGCAAACGGATGGGCAATCGCATGGCACCTGCGATTCCTATGTTCGCAAAAAAATCACATGTGCAATGCGCATAAAATGCGATCATTGGTATCGCTAATGGATGCGCAATCGCATCGCACCCGCGATTCCTATGTTCGCAAAAAACGCATGTGCCAATACAGAAAAAATTGCGCAAGTGTGGCCTAGCCCTTAAGGCCTTTTTTTTATTACCCCCCTCCTCCAAATACTATGATTGCAATACTTACCTGCTCCTTGGCATTACTAAATAAAAATACTACCAAAATCCCTCAGTACCTTTTCCATCAGTGATCCTTCCAGGTGTTACCTATCAGTCATGGTCAATGGCTTGCATCAGCTACATGAGCGTCTTCTTTATTGCACTATTGAAACTCAAAGAGTTTGTGATGGTTATCAGAGTAGGTGGATACAATCTGAAGAGCACCAGCAGACTTGGTGGTGAGTATCTTTGTTCATTAACACCAGGAAGCCATGAAAATATTGCAGTATTGCAATTTTATCATTAAGGTGGGGGGTATAAATCTATCAGGAGTACACAGCACTTTGATTTAGCCTGTATTTGCCTCACTGCCACCAACATAATAAATGTTTGCTACCCCTTGTTTTATCGTATGTTCACCCACCTACCTAGATTGACAACCACAATTATAATTACATATTTGGACAGTCTGCAGTTTTTTCCACAAAACACCCCCGTAACTTAGTAAAAACCCCCACAAACTATATATTCCTGAAATCTACACACCTTCAGCTATGTAACACTGTAGTTTGTTCATTCATACCATCAATGGCGTGAGCGCAATTCTTCGTAGAAGTTCGCATTTGTCCTGAAATCTACACACCTTCAGCTATGTAACACTGTAGTTTGTTCATTCATACCATAAATGGCGTGGGCGCAATTCTTCGTAGAAGTTCGCATTTGTCTGAAAAATGAACAAAAAACCACTTCAAAAGGTAGAATTCATGCAAAAACCTCATGGAATGTAAAAAAAAGTTATGCGTGGATGCACACAGAGACGTGGCCACCAACTAGCTCAAATGGGACGCATGCACAAATGCAATTACAAGAAAGAATCAAAGTGCTCTGTAATTTGAACAGCCTACACTTTTTCTAAGGAAACAGTCCCGAAACATGGAAATTCTCCCCACAAACTATATCTTTTTGGAATCTACACACCTTCAGCTACGTTACGATGCCATGCTTTCATACATACATGAAGAATTCCAGACCCACTGATCCAAAGAAGTCCGTGTTTTTACGAGGTTTTGTGAAAAATAAAAGATGATTCAAGGGTTGAAATCCTACCTAAACCCTTTTGACAAGCAAAAAACCCACTAAATGTCAATCTCCCACATATCCTGCATCAAACGGTATGCCATATGTGTGGGTGCACACAGAGACGTGGCCACCAACTAGCTCAAATTGGACGCATGCACAAGTCCAATTACAAGAAAAAAAATCAGTGTTCTGTAATTTGAACAGCCTAATCAACTTGGAAATACCCCCCATCCCTAACATTCCAACAATAGAACTCTCTATACCACCCAATCATTGGATATACTTCCGGACCACAAGGACCTTCAGGTTCCACTCCTGGGCTGATTACCCGCCCCATATACCAACATTGATTTCTACAACAGCATACGCGCCAAATTGAGACAATTACCAACAACAATGGAAGGCTTTTTTACCACAAGCTACAGTTGATACAGGGGAAAGCAAGAAAAAAAACAGCTAAAACCCTCAGCTATGTAACACTGTAGTTTTTCCTTCATACATCATGGGGTGGGCGCAATTTCTTCGTAGAGGTTCGCATTTGTCTGAAAAATGAACAAAAAAACAACTTCAAAAGATAGAATCATGCCAACCCCATGAAAGTAAAAAAAGTTACAAATTCAATCTCCCAAATGTCCGAATCAACAGTATGCCATATTGTGGTTACACACGCGGACGTGGAGCGAAAAGCCACAAAGTGATGACAATGCACGATTGCTCAGTAAACACGAAATATTTAGCAATTCCGAATTTGGACAGTGATCTGCAGTTTTTTCCACAAAACACCCCCGTAACTTAGAAATAACCCCCACAACTTATTCCTGAAGTTTTACACACCTTCACTATGTAACACTGTAGTTTGTTCATTCATACCATCAATGGTGGTGGCGCAGTTTCTTCGTAGAAGTTCGCATTTGTCTGAAAAAATGAACAAAAAAACAACTTCAAAAGGTAGAAATCATGCCAAACCTCATGGAATGTAAAAAAAAAGTTACTAAAGATCAATCTCCCAAATGTCCTGAATCAAACGGTGCCATTTGTGTGTTACCCAACGCGGACGTGGAAGCGAAAAGACCACAAAGTGAGACAATGCACGATGCTCAGAAACAGCGAAAATATTTAGCCAATCCGATTTGGACAGTCTACAGTTTTTTCCACAAAACACCCCGTAACTTAGAAATAACCCCCACAAACACTATATAGTCCTGTAAATCTACACAACACTTCGTATGTACACTGTAGCTTGTTCTTCATACCACAATGGTTGGGCGCAATTCTTGGTAGAAGTTCGCATTTGTCTGAAAAAATGAACAAAAAACAACTTCAAAAGGTAGAATCATGCCAAAACCTCATGAAATGTAAAAAAAAGTTACTAAATATCATCAATCTCCCCAAATGTCCTGAATCAAACGGTATGCCATATGCGGGGATGTACACAGGGACATGGCCACCAACTACTCAAATGGGACACATGCACAAGTGTTTACAAGAAAAATCAAACAGTGCTCTGTAATTCAAACAGCCCCAAACTTGGAATGCCCCCCCAATAAAACCCCACTAAATATCAATCTCCCAATGTTCTGAATCAACGGTAATGCCCTATGTTGGATGCACACAGAGACGTGGCACCAACTAGCTCAAATGGGATGCATGCACAAATGCAATTACAAGAAAAAATCAAAGTACTCTGTAATTTGAACAGCCTACCCTTTTTTCTAAGGAAACAGTCCAGAAACATGGAAATTCCCCCCACAAGCTATAATATTTTTGGAATCTACAAACCTTCAGCTACGTTACTATGCCATGCTTCATACATACATGAAGATTCCAGACCATGATCCAAAGAAACTCTTGGTTTTTTAGGAGGTTTTGTTGAAAAATAAAATAAGATGATTCAAGGATTGAAATCCTACCTAAACCAACTTGACAAGCAAAAAAACCCACTAATTGTCAATCTCCCACATATCATACATCAAACGGTATGCACATGTGTGGGTGCACACAGAGACGTGGCCACCAACTAGCTCAAATGGGAACACATGCACAGTGTAATTACAAGAAAAAATTCAAAGTTTGCTGTACTTTCACACCACCCAAAACTTGGAAATGCCCCCCACAATAAACCCCCCCCACTAAATATCACTCTCCCACATGTTCTGAATCAACAGTATGCCATATGTGTGGATGTACAGAGACGTGGCCACCAACTAGCTCAAATCGGACGCATGCACAAGTGTAATTACAAGAAAAAAATCAAAGTGCTCTGTAATTTCAAACAGCCCCAAAACTTGGAAATGCCCCCCCCACAAAAAACCCCCCCTAAATTCAATCTCCCACATGTTCTGAATCAAACGTTATGCCATATGCGTGGATGCACACAGAGACGTGCCACCAACTAGCTCAAATGGGAACGCATGCACAATGCAATTACAAGAAATCAAAGTGCTCTGTAATTTGAACAGCCTACACTTTTTCTAAGGAAACAGTCCCGAAACATGGAAATTCTCCCCACCAAACTAATATTTTTGGAATCTCACACCTTCAGCTACGTTACGATGCCATGCTTTCATACATACATGAAGAATTCCAGACCCACTGATCCAAAGAAGTCCGTGTTTTTACGAGTTTTGTGAAAAATAAGATGATTCAAGGGTTGAAATCCTACCTAAACCTTTTTGACAAAGCAAAAAACCCACTAAATGTCAATCTCCCACATATCCTCCATCAAACGGTATGCCATATGTGTGGGTGCACACAGAGACGTGGCCACAACTACTCAAATTGGACCATGCACAAGTCCAATTACAAGAAAAAAATCAAAGTGTTCTGTAATTTGAACAGCCTAATCAACTTGGAAATACCCCCCACACACATATATTTTTGGAAGCTACACACCTTCAGCTACGTGATGGTATCATGCTTCGTATATACATGAAGAATTCCAGGCGCTGTTATCCATAGAACTCCGTGCTTTTAGGAGATTTTGTGAAAAATAAAATAAGAGGACTCAATGGTTGAAATCCTACCTAAACCCACTCGGCAAGTAAAAAAACCCACAAACGGCAATCTCCCACATGTCCTGAATCAACACGTTATGCCATAAGGGTGGGTGCAAACAGAGACGGGGCCACCAACTAGCTCAAATGGGATCCATGCGCAATTGCAATTACAAGAAAAATTTAAAAACGCCACAACCCACCCCCCACACTCAATCCCCACTCCCCATTTTAGTGGTATTTTAGTGAAAAGCAGTTAGTACAGAGAGTCCCCACAAGTTTTGCACACTTTACTGATCCTAAAAATTCAACGTCCGGTTCTTTTTTTGGTACCCTCTGCAAATTCCCTACTAAAATAGGCTTAGTTTCCCTTGAAATCGAACAATAATGATCCCGCGTTACTTTAGCGATATCACCCGGGGACATTGGGAAGCTTGAGAAGACATTTTTTTTTTGCTAATTTATAGTTTTAGGTAAAAAAAAAAAGGTGTGTGTATCCCCTTAAGATTTTATTTTGTGTGCATTTCCCCTTTTTGGGGGGAGCATTCCCAAG